>BSBK01007356.1:600000-837500 GCA_027943335.1 Chamaecyparis obtusa
ATAAGATGACTTTGTTTAGGTTTTGCTACAAATCTTCCAACAATACCAACTGCATTAGAAATATTTGGTCTAGATTGAGTAAGATATATGAGTTTACCAATCATAGACTTATACAAGGTCTTGTCTACTGTTGTAGAATCATCTTCTTTTGAAAGCTTTTTTCCTGTTATCATAGGGGTACTTACTGGCTTGCAATCATCCATCTTGAACTTCTTTAATATTTCTTTTACATACTTAGACTAATTAATGAAAATACCTTTGTCTTTCTGTTGCACATTCAATCCCAAAAAGTACTTGATAGGTCCAATCATGCTCATTTCAAATTTTCTCTGCATCTCTTTAGCAAATTCTGCACTAAGCTTGTCATTACCACCAAAAATAATGTCATCAACAAAAATAGCAACTAGTAATAATCCTTCAGGTGTCTCTCTTATGAATAAGTTACAATCTGTTGCTCCTTTCTTGAATCCAATCTTAGTTAAGTAGCCATCTAGTCTTTCATACCATGCTCTAGGAGCTTTCTTAAGCCCATAGAGGGCTTTCTTTAGTATGCATACCATATCAAGTTTGTTTGATAAAGTAAATCCTTCAGGCTACTCTATGTAGACATCTTCCTTCAACTCTCCCTTCAGGAATGCTGACTTGACATCCATCTGATATAATTTAAAGTCTTTGAATGTTGCATAGGCTAGAAATAACTTTATGGCTTCCAATTTTCTTACAAGAGAAAATGTATCAAAATAATCAATTCCTTCTCTTTGTGCATATCCTTTACATACTAGTCTTTCTTTGTTTCTTACTATTGTACCATCTTCATTCATCTTGTTTCTGAATATCCACTAGGTTCCAATGACATTCTTGTCACTAGGTCTAGGGACCAATTCCCATGTATCATTCTTAATTATCTAATCTAGCTCTTCTTTCATTACTTCATGCCAATCTGAATCATTACATGCATCTTCAACACTTAAAGTTTTTGTTAGAGTAATAGTATATTTACCTTTATAATTAAGTCTATCTGATTTAATTATTAAAGGTCACTATTATTCTTTTTTCACTTAAGCTTGTCATTTAGGTGCATAATAATTAATATGTTTATTAATTATTAAATGCACAAACCTAGCTTTCTCCGGCTTTAGGGTTTCTCACCTTATAAGCCGCTTTTTGTAATTATTGTTCATACTTTTGGGAAATACAATTTTGCTCTCACTCCGCTGAGATTCTCAAAACCCTTGCTCTCTCTCTCTCTTAGGTTTTCGCTCCAGCTTCTGGTATTTTGCTTGCAGGTGATCTTGGTTTTTTGTGGATTTGCACATTTGTGAAATCTTACATGGTATCAGAGCCTCCCTGCCGCTGCCGAGGTTGAAGTTCTTGGAGCCTGGATTCGAAGACGACAGCCACAGCTTGTTTCTGGGGTTTTCTGTCACTTTGAAGGAGGCACGATCTTCTGGAGCAGATTGAGCAGAAACGGACTCCGCCATTGCGTTCAGAAGGTCCGGGAGAGTCGAAATCATATAAAACTTGACCCAGTTTGGCCCCCGTGACCACAGGGAAAAAAATTTGCCCTATCAGGGCCGTACGGCTCGAAAATCGAGAAAAAAAATTCTCGAAAATCAAAAAAAAAGGTTTTTTTTACAAAACAGGTGCGCCGCCAGCGCGCCCCCCGCTGCGCCCCCGGGCTCCGCCGCTGAGCCTCCGCGCTCAGCCGCTGCCTCCGCTCAGCCAGGGCGCCGCCCGCGCCCGGCCCACCCGCCACCCGTGCTCCGCCACCTCCAGTGCCGCCACCCCCTGCCGCCGCCGCCCCTCCGCCGGCCACTGCAGCAGGTGACGTCACATGCTGACGTCACCTCTTTTTTCCGGCGCCAGAAAAAATTTTCCCGGCGGTTTTTTAAAAAAAAATTTCCGACGGTACGGTTCTGACGTCAGCGACGGCCCAGTGACGGTCATACGGCCGTCAAATTTTTTGTCGTCCCTAGTTTTTTCCAGAGAGCTTACATTTGGGGGTACTTGGGCGTTTTTGCTCCTATAAGGTTCATACGGAGTCGAAAATCGACATATGATATATCACCGGAAAGGTCTTTCCGAGACGGACGCAATGATGCTGGTTTGGTTTGCTGATTCAGCCATTTGAGCTCTCTTTTTTAGCGTCAAAGTCAAGGCTTCTCCTTTCCTCCTTCTCTGCTTCTGGAGTCCAGGTTTTCTCCTCATTTTTTTGTGCTTTCAGTTATTTGCTGTACGGGGGTTTGATTTATACATTGTGGGGGGGTGTTTTTCCTTTCTGTAATTTACTTCAGAAAAGACCCTTCTACTTCTGTCTTCTTCTTCTCTCAATGTCGGATCCCTCTGTGACCCGGCTAACACCGCATAATTATCATACCTGGAAAGCACACATGACCAGACTTCTTATGTCACGTGGCTTATGGTCATGTCTAGATGAGAACCAACCTGTCCTGCAACGTCCCTTTGAGATTCTTCAGCACAGGAATAAGATGGATGAAGCCATGGGCTTGATTGCACTGAACATCTCCGACAGTCTCCTCTTTCACTTGGAAGGTTTGACCACTCCTAGGGCCATTTGGGGCAAGTTTTCAGATTTGTTTGGCACAGTTAATGAGTTCAGGGCACTTCAGCTTGATGCAGAGTTGACTACTTTGACTCCTACCAGCTTTCCCACCATTGAGGACTTCTTGATGAAGTTCAAGTCTCTGCGTTCAGTTTTGCAGGGATGTGGGAAAACAAAGACAGATGATGAGTGTATCTTCTTGATACTCTCAAAGTTGCGAGGACAGTATCAGATCTTTTCTTCCACTTTCTACTCCACCATGGATGCTTTGGGTGCTAGGCACACCATGCCTTCTTTTGAGACATTCTGTGATCGGTTGACACGGGAACAGGCAAAGATCCAACAGATGGATGCTTCTGGCTCTTCTAGCCAAGCGTTGGTTGCTCAGTCTTCACAGGGGAAACCAAAACCGAAAGGCAAACCGAAGAAAGATTCCGCAGGCAATGAGTCTTCCTCCAAACCTGCACAGAAAAATGATTCCAAACCTCCAGCAAACCCTTCTAAGGGTAAATCTTCTTCGAAGTCTACTGAGTCTACCTCCAAGACTAAGAAGAAATCAGTTGAGACCTGTAGCTTTTGTGGCAAGGATGGACATCCCGTTTCCAGGTGTTGGAAACGTTTGGAGGCTTTAGAGGAAGCCATGCAGGAGCATCACATTTCAGCTCCCCAGTCCACCTCCTCCCCTGCAGGGAAAGGTCATGCTCTTACTGCACGAGCTATGACTTCTGGGCCCACCTGGATTCTTGATTCCGGTGCCTCTCACCACATGACTCACACTCAGCAGTTGGTCACCTCAATTGCTCCTTGTGCTACTTCGCAGATTGCTGTTGGGAACTCATCTCATCTTTCGGTTTTGGGTTCTGGTTCAGTTGCATTAGCTGGGGGTTCTCTTCAGGATGTTCTTTTTGTCCCCGACATTTCGACGAACCTTCTATCTATCTATCAGATTTACCACTCTGGCTCTGGTAAGACAGTTGAGTTCTCACCACATGATGTGGTTATTCGGGACTTACATGATACTGAGATGATTGTGGCTACTGGGAGCGTTGACACTGCATCCCGCCTATACAGATTTGATGGATTTGAGTCTTTTGTTGGCACAGGTTCCTGTCTTATAGCACATGCAGATTCAGTGAGTAGACTTTGGCATGAGCGTTTGGGCCATGTCAATTACAGATATCTTCAGCAGATGAGCACACAGGCACTTGTTCTTGGGCTTCCACAGATTACTTGCACTGATGGGGTTTGTCAGGGTTGTGTTCTTGGCAAACAACATAGGGATCCTTTTCCTCAGGGACGAGCTACTCGTGCTTTGGCACCATTGGAGTTGATTCACAGTGACCTCATGTCCTTTCCTACTCCTTTTTCTAGTGCCAGATATGTGCTCACATTTATTGATGACTTCTCCAGGCGCACATGGGTGTACTTTTTGAAGTACAAGTCTGATGTCTTTGATTCATTTCGAGTCTTTAAGACATTTGTGGAGAAGCAATCTGGTCTTTCTATTCGCCGGATACGCACAGATAATGGGGGGGAGTATGTGAACCAGGCTTTCCGAGATTTTTTCTCTGAACATGGTCTTCAGCATCAGTTTTCAGTGCCCTACACCCCTCAGCAAAATGGTGTGGCAGAGAGAAAGAACAGAACACTTCGGGAGATGGCTAATTGTATGATACAGTCCAAGTCCTTGGATTCATCTTTTTGGGTAGAGGCAGTCAATTGTGTCAACTATATTCAGAATCGGATGCCTCACAAGGCAGTTTGACATATGACTCCTGAGGAGGCTTGGTCTCATGTCAAGCCTGATGTATCTTCATTTCACATTTTTGGTAGTGAAGCATGGGCATTTGTGCCTGACGCTCAGAGGAAAGCGATGGAGCGAAAGAGCCGACACCTCATTTTTGTTGGCTACTGCGAGGATGTTAAGGCATATAGGTTGTTTGATCCTGATTCCAGAGAGGTCCTGTTTCGATGGGATGTCCAGTTTGATGAGCACCTTCCTGCAGTCGATACCCCGCTTCCAGAGTCTACTTCACTCACCACTACTCCCTCCTCTCTTCCAGTTGTGTTTCAGGATGATGAGGATGAAGATCTTGGTGATCCCCATTTACCTCCACCACAGGATCCTCCACAGATGCCTAGATGGGCTCATGTTACAGTTGATGCTGCAAGATCTCTGGCTGGTGACCCTTCCACCTCTCGTCGCACCCGGTCTCATATTGCAGGTTCCAGTCTTCTGAGTCATGCTATTTATGGTGATCCTCAGACATTTGGGGCAGCGACAGGACATACTGAGTGGGACAATGCTATGGAGGAGGAGTATTCTTCTTTGATGAAGAATCATACTTGGGATCTTTGTTCGCTTCCTAAGGGAAGAAAGTTAGTGCGATGCAAGTGGTTGTATCGTACTAAGTTTGCTGCTGATGGTTCTATTGATAAGTACAAGGCACATCTTGTTGCGAAGGGTTTTTCACAGGTTGAGGGTATTGATTACACTGAGACATTTGCCCCTGTCGCCAAGATGAACTCTATTCGCCTTGTCTTATCCCTCGCAGCTTCTCAGGGATGGCCCATTTTTCAGATGGATGTGAAGAGTGCTTTCTTGCACGGTGATCTTAGTGAGGAGATTTACATGGAGCAGCCTCAAGGATTTGTGCAGGATTCCTCCTTGGTTTGCAAACTTCGGCGTTCTTTATATGGTCTCAAACAGGCCCCTCGGGCTTGGTATGAGAAGATGGACTCTTTTTTGCTTTCTACAGGATTCACATGCTGTCATTCCGATCCTACAGTCTACATTCAGCGTCTTGAGGATGAGATTTTGATACTTGTGCTATATGTTGATGATCTTCTCATCACAGGTAGCTCATCTTCTATGATTCAGGATGTTCAGTGCGCATTGATGGAGCAGTTTGAGATGACAGACCTTGGTCTTTTACACTTCTTTCTGGGTCTACAGATTGTGCAGTCACCTACTGGGATCTTTGTTTACCAGCAGAAGTATGCTCTTGACATGCTTCAGCGCTTTGATATGCTTGATTGCAAGCCTGCTCCCACACCTTTTCAGTCGGGTGTTACTTTGTCTACCTCTTGCACTACGCCTTCAGTGGATGCTACTTTGTATCGGCAGTTGGTTGGCAGTTTGTTATACCTGACACACACTCGTCCTGATCTCTCCTTTGCAGTTGGTCTAGTCTCTCGGTTCTCACATGAGCCTCATGAGAGTCATTGGCAAGCTGCCAAGCGTATTTTGAGATACATTCAGGGCACACTTATGTATGGCATTCACTACACATCAGGGGCTCCTCACATTGTTGGCTACACTGACTCAGATTGGGCTGGTGATGTTGATGATCGGAAGTCTACTTCTGGCTTTGTTTTTTGTCTTGGCTCTGGTCCTATCACATGGTCGTGCAAGAAGCAGAATGCTCAAGCACTTTCATCTACAGAGGCTGAGTACAGAGCGGCAGTTCATGCTAGTCAGGAGATTTTATGGCTTCGGCAGTTGATGACTGAGTTTGGTTTTCCTCCTGATCGTCCCACTGTTCTGTGGTGCGATAATCAGAGTGCTATTCACATTTCCCGCAACCCGGTGGAGCATCAGCGCACTAAACACATTGAGCTTCATATGCACTTCATCCGTCAGCAGATTCAGGATGGTGTTCTCACTTTGGAGTACATTCCCACTGACGCGCAGGTTGCTGACATCTTCACCAAACCCTTTGCATCTCCGCGCTATCTTCAGTTGCGTTCTATGCTTGGGGTGACGGAAGTTGTCCTTGGGGGGTCTTGTTGAGTCCTTCCTTCCTTCATGTTTCTTTTCAGCCTGTTTTTGTATCTCTTTTTGGGGTAGGGTTTTTCCCACTGGGTTTTCTCTATTTCCCCGGTTCACAGAGATTTCTTTGTTGTTGGGTACCTGATCAGGCCTTGTTGCCGGGACCCATTTTCCTGCTTTCTTAGTTGTGCTAGGTTAGTTTCCTCCTGAGCTTCGCTTAAGGGGGGGTGTTAGAGTAATAGTATATTTACCTTTATAATTAAGTCTATCTGATTTAATTATTAAAGGTCACTATTATTCTTTTTTCACTTAAGCTTGTCATTTAGGTGCATAATAATTAATATGTTTATTAATTATTAAATGCACAAACCTAGCTTTCTCCGGCTTTAGGGTTTCTCACCTTATAAGCCGCTTTTTGTAATTATTGTTCATACTTTTGGGAAATACAATTTTGCTCTCACTCCGCTGAGATTCTCAAAACCCTTGCTCTCTCTCTCTCTTAGGTTTTCGCTCCAGCTTCTGGTATTTTGCTTGCAGGTGATCTTGGTTTTTTGTGGATTTGCACATTTGTGAAATCTTACAGTTTTAATTTGTGAAAGTAAACATACCGCTTCATCAACTATTGAAATTTTTTCCTTTGATCTTGTCATGACTTTTTTGTTCTGATCTCTAATGATATCCTCTTTTGAATGGTATCTAGATGTGAATTTTGGAACATGAGGTGTGACTCTCTCATCTGTCTTATGTGATTCTTCTTCACTTGTTTCACGATCATTGAATAATACATCAATGCTATCAAATATTTCTTCAACAACTATTTCTCTACTGATAAGACTAGGTTCTTCTTCAATCATAGGTGCATAATCATGATATCTCTCTTGAATCATAAACTTTTCATCAATCTTTACATGAGCACTTTTAATGATCTTCTTCAATCTTAAGTTAAAACATCTATAAGTTTTTCTTTTAGTAGAGTAACCAAGAAAAATACCTTCATCGCTTCTTGCATCAAACTTGTCAATAGCTTCATCTCTCTTGATGTAGCACTTTCTTCTAAAGATTCTAAAGTATTTTACTGTAGGTACATTTCCAAACCATAGCTCATAAGGTGTCTTGTATGTGCCTAGCCTTAATTAAATTCTATTGATAGTATAGCATGCAGTATTGACCGTATCTCTCCAATAGGTGTGTGCAACTTTTCCTTCAATCATGATAGTGTGCGTTGTGTCAAGTATGATCATATTTCTTCTTTCTGCAATTCCATTCTACTGAGGGGTTCTAGGTGCACTTAGCCATCTCTTTATCCCATGTTCTTCACAATACTCATAAACTCTATCAGAGGTGAATTCTCCTCCTCTATCTGATCTCATACATTTTATTTTTAATCCAAACTCATTTTCAACTTTAGATTTGAATATCCTGAACATCTCAAATGCTTCAGATTTATCTTTTAAGAACACAACCCACATCATTCTAGAATAATCATCAACAAACAAAATAAAGTACCTTTCACCATAGTATGATCTTGTTTGAGTTGGTCCACATAAGTCTGTATGCACTAGATCCAATTTGTTCTCTGCTGAATTGTGCTTGCTTCTGAATGAATTCCTCACATGTTTTCCTATCACACATTCCCTACATATTGTATCAACTAGTTTTGCACTACTAGGAAGGTCTCTAACTGCCTTTACATTGCTTATATTTACTATATTGTCAAAATTGATGTGACAAAATCTTTTGTGCCATAACCAACTGTCATCTACTTTAGCAACAAAACAACTTGCTTCTGAATTAAGCTTAAAAATGTTACTTTTTTTCTTTGAACCTGATGCATTCATTACTCCTTTGTTATTAATGATGCACTTATTGTCTTGGAATTCCAATTGATATCCTTTGTCAAGCAACTGTCAAACACTTAGTAAGTTATTTTGCAAACCATCAATATATAGAACATCATCAGTATTATTCTTTCCATCCAAGATGATAGCTCCTCTACCTATGATAGGTTTAGGAGTGTTGTCTCCAAATCTAACCATGTCACCTTTGTACTTATCTAGATGTACAAATCTATCTTTGTCTCCTGTCATGTGATGTGAACAACCGATGTCAATGATCCAGTCTATTCTGATGTCTACTTGTGAAATTAAAGCTAACTCTTGTGCTTTTTTTTCATCTTCAATATCCATTTCATCAAACATTTTCTCCATATCTTCAATAGAAATGAATCCAATTTCATGTTCTATTGAATATTCATCTAATACTCCATATCCAGCATAGTAACATTCTTTTGTATACTTAGGCTTGTAATTAGTTTTGAACTTCTTGACTCTTGTAGGACACTTAGATGCAAAGTGACCAGTCTTGTTGCATGAAAAACATTTGAATGGTAACTGACCTTCATATTTTCCTTTTCCTTTTCTTTCTTTCTTATAAATCATATAAATGAAATCATCTAGTTCTTTATCCTCATCATCATCATCAAAGTTACTAGAAGTGCTTAAGGATTTCTTACCATAGACTGAAGCTTTGAAGGATCTCTCACTTTTAGGCTCTATCTTCAAACTTGATATCTCGAATGCTAAAATCTTGCTGATTAAGGTCTCTCTTCTAAAGTATTTTGAAAACTGCATAGTCTCATCTAGGATGTTTATCTTGCTCTCATATTCTGATGTCAGAGTAGTCATCAACTTATCCATTATGTCTTCTTCCAAAATTTCTCCACCATTGTTTTCGATTCCTGCAACTACTTCATTAATTCTTTGATTGTAGGCTCTGATGTTCTCTTCAGGTAGCATCTCCAATGTATTGTACTTTTTCTTCCATGTCTTTTTGCACTCATTCTTGGCTTGGATGTCTCCTTCAAACATGTCTTCTAGATACTTCCATATCTTGTAGGCATTATCTACTTTCTTGATCTCTGAAAACTCACTGTCAGACAAGGCATTGATAAGGACTTCTTTAGAAATTGCATTTTGAGTGAACAATTCATTTTTCTTAATAGTTGCATCCTCCTTTACAAGATCTTATAAAGAGGGAATCTGAACTTCTTGAGTAGCTACTTCAAAAATCTCAAAAGAAATGCATTACAAATGTGTTGTCATTTTGTTCTTCTAGTCTAGATAATTCTCACCATCAAACTTAGGATTTTCTTTTCTAAAGAATGTCATATGATCAACCTCATGCTATTAAAATTTCTCTCCAAGGCACTTGGCTTTGATACCAATTGTTAGGAATAGTCCCAAGAGATAACTGAGAGGGGGGGGTGAATTAGTTATCTAAAAGATTTAATTCTTTATCCAATTAAGTATAGAAGAACATTAAGCATATACACAATAAGATAACACTTAACACAACACCACAAATTTTGGTTACAAGGAAAATCAAATAGGTAAAAACCCCAGTGGGAATTGCACCCACTATAAACTGCACTAGAGTATAATGATCCTTGTTAGAATATCTTACAACCCTCTAGGAGTTGATCTTTACAATGCATGAAGTATAGTGACCTGGTCAAAGTTCAGACCCTATAAGGAGTCTTTTACAATTAACCTTATTAAAGGTGAGGACACAATGTCTGGGAGCACACTGCTCAAATGGTGAAGGTTGTAACCTTCTGCATAATAGATATATACTATATCTAGATCTTGGCGAGCTAGAATGTAGACGTGTTGTCTTAATTAGTTCCAATGAATAGCATATACTCTCTTCTTCTTCACATAGATCTTTAACTAATGAATGCCTTAGTACATTCACATCTTCTTCTCTGCTCTCACAAACACAATCACACCTAGAAATCACAACTAACTGGCTATAAGTATCTTTATCCAAATGATATAATCAAGTCGGCATGTTAGAATTTCCTTGAAATCATAATAGAGAAACAATATGACTCTTCAATAACATCTCCAATGGCTAAACTAAGCACGCAACACAAATAAGACCATGCAACTCAATATGAGTAGACGTGTCACTTCATACAGTCAGATCCACCAAATTAACTGAAACTTTATCCTCATACTGAAATACATTATGCACTCTTAACCAAACATTCTTAACTCGTCACCAAACATGAAACCAAACATGCATATCAAAATGATAGGCACAACTACTAAAACAATATAAACACTGTCGACTCCATCAGATAATCTTAGGAAACCGTATCTAACAAATAGAAACATCATTACTCAACTTCAACTACATAAATGACTCTAAATCCATGAACATAGCATCATAAACATGTATACAACATAAATATAAATGCGCAAGGCTCCATCATAACCATAATGAAAATCACATACAAAACTCTGTCTATAACACTGTCAGGAACACTACTGATACAAACAAATACACAACTATCTATACTCAGAATCAACCTTTGCATCTATGATATCATGCTTATAACATATCTAAAAAACATATTCTTAAAGCTCTATACATAAGACTTCAACGCACGCTGCTTACCATATGTTGTCATCAATGACAAACATACAGTCAACACTGGCTTGCTGGAAAATCTCCAACATTTTGAAATGTTAATGGAACTTGCATTGTCACAGTAGATAACCACCAGTTTAGTTACCTTCTCCTAAATTCATTCTATAATCTCCTTGATCCATACTACCCATGTACAATTAATTTCAACAACAACATATTCAGCTTCAGTTGTTGATTGAGATATATAGTTCTGCTTCTTTCTTGTCCAAGATACAATCCTATCTCTAAAAAATAATGTACCTCCACTTGTGTTCTTTCAATCATCAACATTACCAATTCAATCACCATAGTTAAACACATTCAAAGAGAAATCACCTTTATATCCCTAACAAAGACCATAGTCTTCAGTCCCCTTAACAAATCTGATGATTATCTTCACCGCAATCAAATGTGATTCCTTAGGATTAGAAAAAAATATGGCCACTAATCCAATTTTTTGTGCTATGTCTCATCTAATGTGCACCACATACTATAGCTTACTGATCATGGACCTGTAAAGTGTCTCATCCACCTCTTTAAAATCATCTTCCTTTGATAATTTGTAACTAGTTACCATAGGGGTACCAACCGGTTTTGAGTCTTCTAACTCAAATGTCTTCAATATCTATTTCACATATTCAGATAAGATGATGTAGATACCATCTTTCATCTGTTGAACCTACAATCCAATTAAGAATTTAATCTCACCGATCATAGACATCTTGAATTCTTTCCTCATCTCATCTGCAAATGATCTACTCATCTCTTCATTGCCACCAAAAATGATATCATCTACAAATATTTTTGTAATCAACAACCTGTCATCTTTCTCAATCTTCAAATACACATTACTATTATTAGTTGTCCTTAGAAAACTAATTTGAATCAGATATGAGTGCAATCTCTCATACCATCCCCTAGGTGCTTGTTTCAAACCATACAAAACTTTCTATAATTTACACACCATGTTCTTACCTTTAGAATTAGCAAATCCTTTAGGTTGTTCAATGTATACCTCTTCTTCCAATACAAAATTAATAAGAGTTGAATTAACATCCATTTGATAGACCTTGAATCCTTTGTAAGCAGCATATGTAAGCAATGTCCTTACATGTTCAAGTATGTCATGTGTGTGTGAATTTTGTACTTAGCTGTAGACACAACACTTCGGTAAAATATTAGAGGTTAGCAAAAATAAAAATATGCAAATAAGAATAATATAGCTAACTAGGTGATTTACTACCTTCTAGTAGGTGCGAGTATGGTATTCTCAGATTAGACCGAGATCAATGGCAATGAAACACCTAAACGAAGGATTTAAATGATGAAAGCAATAAAATATGAATGCAAATTAATCTTCTTCTTTTTTTTTGATACAATAAGATGAGAAAAATTGACAATAAATTAATCTAAATGGATTGAAATTATATGCAAATTAAGCTAACAATGATATGAAATATGAAACTAGAATGAATTGAAAACAAGATTGATCTCACAAAACATTGATTCACAAGAAGCTTGATGATTCCTCTGATGTCAATTTTCCAGAGTAAGTATGAAAATTCTGTGGATGATTTGTAAAGAGCTGAGCCTTGATTTTATAGAAATCCAAGGCTTGAGGGTGCATGGAAAAAGTCATAAATCACTCTTGATGAACTCAAGTTGATTTTTGAGTTAACAAGAAATTAGAAATAGATAACTCATAAAATCATGCAAAATCATGCAAGAACAACTTTTTAAACTCAAATCAAAAGTTTAGATCAACTTTGAACTCAAAATAGATGTTGAATTTCGAAAAGATAACAACTTGAATTGATTTTCTGATTTAAAGTTTAACTTCTCTTTGAATGTGCACAAATAATCATGAATTAATTAAATAAATAAAGTGATTTATCTTCAACTTAACTGATTTTAAATTTAAAAATAACTTATTTGTGGGTTAATCAATTATTTTAATCAAACTTTTATTCAAAACTATATTATTAAATATTGACAACTTGGATTTAATCAATTAAATAAATATTTAATCAATTATTCGTAGGAGATTTGATTTATTGTCAAAATTAAATAATATTAGGAATAAATAGAATTAAATCTAATTAAATAATTAAGTGGCAAAATTAAATTAATTAATTAAATATTCATCATATTCAATTAATCAACTTTAGGATAAATATGATTCATCGCCAAATAATAATTAAATTAAAGATAATTAGAATAAATAGGAATATTGCTAGGAATATTCCCCGATGCAGAATTTATGATAAAATTAATTAAGATTTTGATAATGTGTAGATGTGCCTTAGATTAGGACTTTGATGTCGATTTCATTCGAATTGAAGATGTAGGAGGTTAATGAACCTATAGCCCATTTTTGGGGTATTACATTTTGCCCCTCTTTGAATCACTGTGCAAAGCGCAGTGCTTCAAAGAATAGTATGTGTTTTAATATACGTATGAAACTAATTTGAAAGATTAACTGATTCCGAGACAAAAATTGATTGAAAGATTTGAAGATGCAAGATTTAAGATTTAGGTCCTAAATGACCAAAGATAATGTTAACCATAGCAACAATGAACTGGTGATTACGAAAGAGTGTCAAAATGCCTGATTCTAAACCTTATGATTGCGAAGAAGTGAGTGACTGATTCCAAAACTAAATGTCCTCAAAGATGAATCATATTGGTATCACATCCTGAATCCATCAGTTACGAAGAAACAAGGAAATGATGCTAATGAGCCAATAGTTACGAAAAGCTGATACAGTTTACAAGATAGATTTAGGATACTAGATTGATATGGATCTCTATGAATCTGATATGCCCCAAGGATCAATAGATTTGCCCCAAGCGATGAGAAATTTTGATGAGTCAGCAACTAGACATGGTTGTTGTCTTGATTACTGAGGAAAGATTTGATTACAGATTTTGAATTACAAACTTTGAATGATGTGCAATACCATGCCCCCTTCGGGATAAAAATTGAAATCTGACAAGAAAAGTCAACGTTAAATGATTTAGAAGCATGTTAATTGATTTGAAAAGTAGTTATACACATCTGAGAATGCATTATGCATCGTTGAGAGGTCCTAGAGACCAAGTTTGATTAGGATTGACCATGAGTTGACCATGGTTAACCAAGTTTAAATTTTGATAGTTTGATGTAAGATAATCAGTTAAGTTGAATTCTGGATTTCTTTCATGATTGAAGGTTGATTATGCAAGTAGTGAATAATATAAATGATCTTAGATTTTGATTTTGATCCCAAAAATGGATTGTACTTGATGTTTCATTGGATGGACCTTCTTGTAGGATTCAACTCTTTTTAGATTCGAAGATGTGATTGAAAAAAATAAAAATTGTTTAAGTGTTCAAGAAATTTGTGAGACCATGCAAACGTGCAGAATGCAAAGAGATATGCAAAATGAAATGTAAACCTCAGACCTAGGACCTAGTCATTGATCATGTGTCGGTCATTCTCATCATTGAATTTTTAGGTAACTGGATAAATCAATACAATGCCCACTAGTTATGAAACCATAGACATATGAATATTGATTTTTATGCTCAAGAATCAATACAACGCCCACTGGCTAGACAACCATAGACATATGAATATTGATTTCATTTTCAGAATGTCGAATTAGATATCAGCACCAAGGCATAAGTGTCAGGATGACCTAAATATCATGTCCATTTTGATATAGCAATTTGTATAAGCATCAAAACATAGATGTCGTGATCACCTGAATATGCCTTGCATTCAAACACATCAAGCAATCAAGAGATCCTTCTAAATCCAATGTGAATTACCCATAGTGACCCTTTATCATTCACATCCTTAGGTAAGATCATGTTTCACAGTAGGAGTAAGAAATCACTCAAAAAGACAATAGTTAGATCAAACTTCCTTGAATTTTCCAGGTATCAATGGTCGAGGTACGCATGGCCATCTAATTCAAAATAGAGGCTCTTACAATCGGACACCATTTCAATCCAAAATTTTCAAAGTTGTTAGATTTTCACATACAAGTAGAAGACAAAGAAAAGATTATGCCCCCAGTCATCACTCTCTAAATCCTATAAAGGATATCATCAAAGAGCTCAAATGACACAATATGCAAAAACCTCATTGCAAATCAGTAAGCATACAAGGTGATAAAAGCATGTGAAGCATAGATTGTTTTCATTTTGTGTTCATGTTTGTGTTAGATTGTGTTGTTGTAGATGCAAAATCCTTTCTAGAGAGGAGACTGACTGACTGACTCAAATAAAGATTCAAAGGAACTTGACTAGATATGACTCATATGAGGTATATTGGAGACCATAGGATATGACATTGATTGCCCCCAAGTTTGAACATTGATAGGATACAGACGCTTTAGCTGATTGGTGTACAGACTGAATTATTGAAAATAGGAATGCGGGAACAAACCAAGAGATATGTATAAACTAAAGCAAGACTTGAAAGTTGGGAAAGACCAAGATTGCACTGATAGATGGATCATTTTGAAACAAGTGGTTCCCATTTGTCGGGTTTTCACCATGATGCATGATTGACAGGTTTTCATCATGGTACTTATCCAAGGTGCCACAAGGGAGTGGTTTTCACCATAGGATGAATTTATTTCTATTTACTTTTGCTATCAAGGCGTCTGTTTCTAGATTTTCACCAAGGCACATTTTCAATTTATTTATTTATTTTTATTTTTTTGGAAGAAGGTAAGCTTTTTAAATAATGCTCCTTGAAAGGATAAACCATGATATGCCAAGGATTCAAGATTATATGCTCAAAGATGTTGATAGGGAAAGGAAGATGGAAGAGAAAAATGGACGATAAGGTTTTATGTAAAGCGAGTGAGGGTGGAAGATAGGAGGAATAGGCAAATGAAGAAAAAGGATAGAAGGTAGAAGGATAATGAATGGAAGGATTATGAAAGGGTAGATGGAAAGGAAGGCAAGAGAAACATCAACACACACCTTGAAGGGTGGCAAGAGGATGGAGGAAATGTGAATGAAGGAATATGTGAAGGAATATGGTGAATGGATAGCAGAGGTTGTGGTTTAGGCACATGGAATGGAAGAATATTTTTGGAAGAAGATGAAGTGGAAGCCTTTGGAAGCTTGAATGTCAACTTCACTTGTTGCCCAACACCAGACTCTTTCAAGAGAGACTTTAGAATCCATATACTTGTAGGCTTTTCATTTATTTTTGATGATCTAGAGAGAATATCTGCAATGATGGATTTTGGAACCCATACTTGTCTTGTAATTTTTTTCTTAGATATCTCTTTTGACTTTATGCCTCTATGTCGATTAGAGGAGACATGGTGATCTTTTTTTGATGGATTCTTGTATTGCTTCTTTTTCTTGTATTGAACATTCAAGTTACATCCAAAGAACTTGGTACTTATGGAAGAAGGAGGATATGACTGGTTTAAATGGGTGGGTGGATGAAAAGGATTCAAGGGTATGCATCTATGTTGATCTTGAGGAAAGATAGGAGATGGAGGGACGTAAGGACCCAAGATGGATGGCTAATTAGAAGAGTTAGGAGGGGAAAGGGAAGGGACATAAGGACCCAAGATGGAAGGCAGACGTCAAGCCCTTAGTAGTGATGGAAGAGGTCCAAGGATGGAAGTGGAAGACATAAAAGGATAATCAACAAGTTCATCAACATTTATATGACAACCAAGGACATCAGCATCTTTAGAGTGAGCATTAGGATTTTCAATAGAATCATGGACATCTTGAATATGAGCACCTTCTTTGATAGGATTGTTCAAAGCTTTCAAAGACTTGGGAAGAGTAGAAAGTGGAAACAAACATGGAGTGGTAGAATAAGAAGATGGAAGACTTTGATCTTGACAAGGATCTTTGGATAGCATAAGCACATAATTTTTCTCTTGATTTTCAATAGGCTTAACATTGGAAGTAACAACTACATTTTTACCAACCTTAATGGAAGTATCATCTTTGGAAAGCGCAAGTGTAGTAAGGTTATTTTGATTGTCAATAAGCTCAACAGTGTAAGTAGTATCATGATCTTGCTTAGGACAAGACTTAAGACATGATGGAATGCATGAGAAAGGGCGTGCGGGATCAAAAGAACCATGAAATGGATAACAGACATCATGAAAAGGATTGGATGACATGGAGGGTTCTTGATCTTGATCTTTCTTTATGTTCTTTTCTTTATCATTTTTAGAGTCCTCTTGACATGGAGCCAATACTAAGGACAAGGAAGCATGTTGGGGTTGTATGGAAGACTTTGGAATAGATGGTGAAGGACTAGCTAGAGTAGGCATTATAGCGTATAAAGGCTTAGGCTCTTCAGGTTTGGCATTATTGAAATTATTTGTAGCTAAGTGAAGGTTAGCTTGAGTTTCTTTAAGAGGTAGCCCTTGAGGATAACTATAGGAAACCACATGAAAAGTATTAGGACCTTTGGTGGATGAAGGACTTGTGAAAGATTTGAAAGACTTGGAAGCTTTAGGAAATGTATGGGTATTGGAGGAAGTAGGGGATGGAAGGGAACCACCACAAGATAAAGGGTCAACATTAACATGATCTTTCTTGAGAGTATAATCTTTATTTTCAGCATGAGAGTTCTTAGAGGAGAGATCCTTGTACTATGCATGTTTATAATCAGTGTGGTAAGCTTTCTCTTCCTCAATATAAGTAGATGTATCATCTAGGTATTGTGCATAGAAATCATCAAAGTCTCTTTCAAAATCAGAATCATATGGATCATCATCATGATCTTTCCAATGTGACATCCTATTTCCAGTAAGCACTAGCACACGATAAGGATGACGCTTAGGAATAGAGGTGTCATAGGTATCATTATATTGTCCATCATCATAGTTATCATAGTCTTCAAAGATGGGTGTGTCACTCTCTGTGGAAGAGATATCATAAGGGTTATCACATTGCTCAACATGGTATGTCTTGAGATGAGGAGTAAAACTATTGGGAGAATTAGAAGAGGAATGAGATTGTGGAGAAGAGGAAGGTGAAGACCTAGCAGAGGAAGAAGACATAGATGATGAGGAATGATGATAAGACTTAGAATATGAAAGATGTTTGGAAGAAGAAGGTCCTGACATGACCATGCATATAATCCTAGCAAAGGCATCTAATTCAATCAATTTTTCCTTTATTTTTTTCATAAATTTATCACTCATGGGCTTTTTGGAATAATACTCTTCGAATTGAGCAATGAGTTCGAGATCATCCATTTTCAAGAGAGGTTCCATAATAAGATAGCTAAAATTCATGGTTCTAGAAGAGGAGCAATCAAGCATGGAAGTGACAAAAGAGATGAATAGAAGAAAGAATACTAGATAATAAGAGGAAAAGAATCAAGAAGACGTGAAGAGTTTAGGAAGAAGAGAAAGGATGGAAATGGGAGACTAGGAAGACATGGGAGATGTGGAAGAAAGAAGAGCAAGAGTCATTTTGTGCAACTTGATACCATTTAAGTTCTTTTGGATGTTGAGCAACATGTCATAGCACCTAAGATTTGACCCAAACCGACCAAAGATGACTAGAAATGACAAGAATCAGTTTGCTATTTTGACAAAATTTGGGAATAGGCTGTAAAAACTGGATTTTTGACAAATTTTGGAGTTTTCTGACAACTTTGACTTTAGCTTTGATACGAGTTTTAAAATTTCAGGATGACTTTTGACACCAAAAAGGATTTTTGCTTCAGATTTGCAATTTTTCAGTATCAGTTTGTTTGCAAATTTTTCTGTCCAGTTTTTGAAGATCTATGTAAAAGTTTGTCTCAAGTAACCAAGAAGATATCAAGCACGCAAAATAGCAAGCAAGGGAAGTAAGCAATCATCTGAAAACAATGAACAAGGGCAAAAGCAACCTTGCACATGAACAAGCAATAGTGATTTATTGTGCGAATCCCTAGAAGTTCTATTTGTGTATGTTCCAAAAAGTTTTTCAACAACGCACATATTCCTAGAAAAATTTTTAAAAATTGGCCTCACTAGGGTTTGTAGTAATGGTCTAACTTTGTAACTTTTGTGATCTCAAGAGGGAGAATTCCAATCCAAGCACACTAGGGTTTTGACACAGTCTGAGAAATTAATCAATCAGGAGCTGCTAGGGAGATCTGACAGCCCAACAAGAGACCACACCTGTGAAGATTTCCTCCACAAGGACATTTATATAGTGGCTGCTGCTACAATGGTGAAAATGGCTATTACCACTTGAGGTTCCATCCATGTGGTTGACCCAATTAAGGGAATTTCCACTATGGTTAACCCTCTCTAAAGGTGACTCACAAAAGATACCACAGGGGGACTAGATCAGATTCAAGGATTTGGGTTTCTAGTACTATCCAAAAAGGAAGTAGAACATAATCCCCTAACCTTTTCACTTCACCAAGACAAAGAAAATAGATTAATCTGACACGCTAAGAGCAAGATTATCTCACAAAGATTTATGATGTCAACCACTTATGATCTATCAACCTCTTCGGAGAGAGAATGTATCAATCAAAAGTTGAAAACACATGAATCTAGTAGAACGTGAGACTTTCTTAGTACCTTCCCTACCTACAAGGGCATCCTTCGTCAAGAGGAGCTTTGCATGAATAAACAAGAAAAAGAAGCTCAATCTCTCAAGATCATCCACAAATAGTGTTCATAGGGCCTATTTACTATGTGTAACAGATATGCAAAAAGCAAATCTATGTTCGTTTTATAGCCCAAAAATAGAAGTCTGATTTATGAAAGCAAGAAAGGCACTCAAGCTAGACATGTGAGATATTCATTTTATGTCCAAATTGAAATGTTTTCAGATGTAGTAGAATACCTAAATTACCTCACAATGCACTTAGTAGATTTTACCTGATTTTTAGCTTTGTTAAGCAATCCCGCGCAAGCAAGCCACAAACTATCTGACAAGAAAACAATCAAACAAGATATGCAACATATATTCAACTTATGAAAACCCTAGGGTTAGATCTGAAAATCAATTATTAGGAGCAATAATAACCAGCAACTAATCCAAATGACAACTCATATCATTCATTGAACCATGTGAAAAATAAGTGCATACCCATCACACAATTTTTTTTTTTGTTGCATTTGACCTAGTCAACAAAATCTAATTTTTTTGATATGATTTCGGCCACAAAAATAGAAATGAAAAATAGAGACCCCTACTAAAAAATAGACAACTTTCCAAAAATGTAAAAATTTTAGAAAAATCTCTTCATTTGTGCCTTAGAGACCCATTTTACCAAAACAGACCATTTTTTGTAAATTGACTATTTGAGCTATTATATTGCATCCAAATTTAAAACATAAAGAATGGACCCCCTGTAGAATTTAAAGTTCTTTTCGAAAATGTAAAAATTTCTAAAAAATATGTGGATTTGCATCAGAAATTAATTTTTTCCAAAAAATCAAGAAAAAATTATTAAAAATTCAAAACATCTCAAAAAATTTTGAATTTTTTATTGAAGCTTCCCTGATATGTCATCAACCTGTAAAAATAATTTCAAACCAAAACTTGAAGTTTTTTGAGAGATAAAATTAAATCTTTGAAACTTTAGGGTTTTAGCTCCAAAAAAAAATCAAAACCAGCATGTAAAGGTGGGTTGCCCCATGGTGGGTGCCAGAAATGTGTGTGAAAATTTTGTACCTAGCTATGAACACAACACTTTAGTAAAACATTAGAGGTTAGCAAAAATCAAAATATGCAAATAAGAACAATATAGCTAACCAGGCGATTTACTGTCTTCTAGTAGGTGCGAGTATGGTATTCTCAGATTAGACCAAGATCAGTGACAATGAAACACCTAAACGAAGGATTTAAATGATGAAAGAAATAAAATATGAATGCAAATTAATCTATTAATTAATTTTTGATGTAATAAGATGAGAAAAATTGATAATAAATTAATCTAAATGGATTGAAATGATATGCAAATTAAGCTAACAATGATATGAAATATGAAACTAGAATGAATTGAAAACAAGATTGATCTCACAAAATGTTGATTCACAAGAAGCTTGATGATTCTTCTGATGTCAATTCGCCAGAGTAAGTATGCAAATTTTGTGGATGATTTGTAAAGAGTTGAGCCTTGATTTTATAGAAATCTCGGGCTTGAGGGTGCATGGAAAAAGTCATAAATCACTCTTGATGAACTCGGGTTGATTTTTTAGTTAACAAGAAATTAGAAATAGATAACTCATAAAATCATGCAAAATCATGCAAGAACAACTTTTTAACTCAAATCTGAAGTTTATATCAACTTTGAACTTAAAATAGATGTTGAGTTTCGAAAAAATAACAACTTGAATTGATTTTCTGATTTAAAGTTTAACTGCTCTTTGAATGTGCATAAATAATCATGATTTAATTAAATAAATAAAGTGATTTATCTTCAACTTAACTGATTTTAAATTTAAAAATAACTGATTTGTGGGTTAATCAATTATTTTAATCAAACTTTTATTCAAAACTATATTATTAAATATTGACAACTTGGATTTAATCAATTATTCGTAGGAGATTTGATTTATTGTCAAAATTAAATAATATAATTTAGGAATAATTTAATTAAATTTAATAAAATAATTAAGTGGCAGTATTAAATCTAATTAATTAAATATTTAAAATATTCAATTAATCAAACTTTAGGATAAATAGGATTTATCGCCAAATAATCATTAAATTAAGAATAATTAGGATAAATAGGAATATTGCTAGGAATATTCCACGATGCAGAATTTATGATAAAATCAATTAAATTTGATAATGTGTAGATGTGCCTTAGGTTAGGACTTTTGTATCGATTTTGTTCGATTTGAATATGTAGGAGGTTACTGAACCTATAGCCCATTTTTGCGGTATTACATGCCACAAGTGAAAATGTTTCACCATAGTCTAGGCCTTCCTCTTGTGCATATGTTTTTCACACCAATCTTGCCTTGTTCCTTACCACTTCACATTTCTCATTCATCTTGTTTCTAGAAATCCACTTAGTATCGATCACATTCTTATCAACCAGTCTGGGTACTAATGTCTAGATTTTGTTCTTCTCAATCTTCTCCAATTATTCTTCCATATCTTTTACCCAATCTTCATCTTTCAATGCATCTTTCACTATTTTAGGCTCAAATTCAGATAGAAAACATGTGCTTTCTCTTGTCTTGCTTCTAGTTAGAACACTACCATTTTTGTCACCAATAATTTGATTAGTGAAATGATTCAATTTCACATACCTTGGCAATACCGGTTTAGTTCTCGAAGGATCCTCAACCACTTGTATTTTCTCATATTCATTAATCTATATTTCCATCATTTCTTTTGTAGTGTCTTGTTCCACCAGTTGTACATATACTAACCCATGATAGTCTTTAGGTTCCTTCTTGATGGACTCATCATTCTGCTTAGAAAATTCATCTACTCTTACATTATAAATTTCCACTATCTTATTTGTTATCTTGTTTAAGCACTTGTAGGATTTTCTCTTTGTGGAATATCCTAAGAATATCCCCTCATCTCCTCTTGGGTCAAACTTACCTATATTTTCATTTATCTTTATGTAACATCTACTCCCAAAAACTTTTAAATGACTTACACTTGGAGATCAACCATGCCACAACTCATGGGGATTTTTCTGTACCTTTCTTCAACTAAACTCTGTTCAATGTGTAAGCTGCAGTTCTCACTACTTCTCTCCAAAATATGTGTGTGACACCCTTCTGAATTATTAATGTCCTAGCACAATCAATGATAGACCTATTTCTTCTTTCGGTAATACCATTATGGTAAGGTGTTCTAGGAGCTGACATCTACCTTTTTATTCTTTTTTCCTTACAGTATGAAACAAACTCATGTGAATTTAACTCACCTCCTCTACTAGATCTAAGGAATGTCAGGGTCTTACTGGTCTCCTTCCACCACTTTGGATTTGTAGATCTTAAACATGTGAAAAAATTTAGATTTATCCTTTATAAATACAACCCACATCATTCTAGAATAATCATCAACAAGAAACATGAAATATATATCACCATAGTAACTCTGAGTTCTCATTGGACCACACAAATCAATATGAACTAGATCTAAAATAATTTCAGAAGAATAATTTTTACTGATGAAACTAAAACTAGTTAACTTCCCAAGTTGACATTCTTTACACATTATATTGTCTAGTTTTACTAGGTTAGGAAAACCTCTCTCTATCTCCATCTTGTTTACTTTGAGCAAGTTATCAAAATTTACATGACAAAAAATCACATACCATAACCAACAATCTTCTACCCTAGAAATCAGACAACTCTTAATAGTATAATTTAGATGGAACAAGTTACCTTTAGTTTGTTCATCGATAGAAATTAGTTTTCCAAATTTGCCAATAATCCTACATATACCTTCATTGAACTCCAATCTATATCCTTTGTTATTATGTTGGCTTGTGCTGACTAATCAGGAAAGTACTGTACACTTTTCATTTATCGTGGGCTATTTTTTCAGCTAATTTTCCAACTAATTTTTTGGCTAATTTTTGTACGGCTATTTTTTTTTACTGACATGTTGTAACCAATTCTAACCCTAAAGCAGAAAAAAGCATGTATAAAATGGCTTAGGTTTAGGGATTTTATATGTATGTTTTAGTAGCTTCTTACAACAGTATTGAGTTGTAAGGGATTACAGATTATAATTAGGTTGTAATCACTGGATAATAAGAATATTGGACTCTCTATTTGGTGGACATAGCCCAGGGATTAGGTGAACCACGTTAAATTTTTGTGTCTTGTGTTCTCTTATGTGTGGTTTATTATTTTTTGATATTGGTTATATTTGGATGTAACTATTATTTATGTCTTGTTAAACCTAACATATTCAATTGGCCAACACTTAACAAGTTGTATTTGAGACCATCAACCCAGTAAACATCATCACAATTTGTTTTATCATTCAAAGCAATAGATCTTTTACCTTTTACCAAACAAGGAGCATCATTCCTGAATTTTATTAAGCCACCATCACAATCTTCCATATTGCTAAATTTTCTTCTATCAGCGGTCATATTGTGAGTGCATCCACTATTAATAATATAGTCACCACTATGATTAATATTAGAAACTAAAGTTTTTTCACCTTCTTCTAAGGGATCTTTCTGTATGCAATGAAAATATGGATCTATTTCCTACAAATGAACAACACCAAAACACCAAACAAAAGCACATTAGATGTTAGTCATTTCAAATGAAACAAAATAAATAACTTTCACTACAACCTCAATGAGCTAAAATAAGGGCACCCAATAACCTTATTTGATTTGCTCTTTAAGATTATTGCGGGTATTATCTCCCAACACAATAGAATGAAATCTAATGTAAAGACTATAAGATGCAAAATGAGGGTTTTGGAAATAAGTATGAGGAATTTGCCCCAAATCTCACAATGATGTGCAAGTGCAAGATCTATGAAGAAGATAGTGCACAAGAAAACTGATGCAAGATACTTTTGTTTTTTTTTTTAATAAGAAACACAATGCAAGCTAACTAAGAATGAAAATGCAAGATTCCAACTAATCTATGAAATAAAAACTATTCTACCATGCAAGAATTGAAATCTAAGCTAAGAATGAAAGTGCAACAACTATGATAAGAAATTAAAATGCTAAAAATTCTAGAACTTTAAAATGATATGTTCTCAAATGAGTGCTCAAGTGCTCTAGAATGCTTGATGAAATTATTACAAGATTAGCTTACAAATGAAAGAGAAGCCTTCTTTTATAAAAATTGAATAAGATTGGATGGAGGAGATTAAAAGGCAAAAGAATGGATGGCCAAGATTAAGAGGCAAAATGAAAGTGGCTAAGATGAAGAGGCAAAAGAAATGAGTGGCTAGGATTAAGGGGCAAAAGAATGCAAAAGTCAAACTTCACTTTTAGAGGGAAAGAAAAATTTAAAAATGATTGGTGGAGAAAAGAGATGGAGAGGTGGCTACCTTGGAAAAGTTGATCATGCACATGATTAGAGGTAATCCAACTTTTAATTAAGATTAGAGGAATATTAGAAAAAGGTAAGATTAGGAAAAAGAAAAAAGGGAAAAGGGATGAAATTAAAATAAATTTAATGTAATCATGGTTTAGAATAACTTTAGGCTAGTGGGGGAATAAAATAAATAAATTTTATTTTTATAAAGGGAAATGGAGGAATAATATATTAAATTGAATTTAATATATTAAAGTATTTAAATAAAATTTAAATACAAAGGGAAAATGAAATTATTTAATTAAAGTAAATTTAAATAAATAAATAGAAGAATATAATGATTATAGTAAATTAAAAAAATTAACCATAATGTTAAGGGAACATATTAATAAAAATTAATATTAGAATGTGAATGGACAATTTTAGGTGTCTACATTTTGCCCCTCTTTGATGCAGTGTCGAAATCAGCATCGCGTCAAAGAAGAATAAAATGAGATGCCCAAAGAGTTGTGCCTAAGCAATGATAGGAAGAGGATGTGTCCCCTTGAGAAAATTGGGCAAAAAATTACTTGTGATAATTTTCTCAAAAAAGGAGGGCAAGGATAGCGGAAGTGGTAAAAAAGTAACAATTTGTATACTTTGGGGGGTCAAGGAGTGTGTCAAAGTGACGAAGCCAAGTAGGGTGGGGGGATGAAAGAGGATAGATGAATAAAAGAAGGCCTCCAGTACAAAATGAACCTAAATGCATATCATCATTATGTCAACTGTTGGAATTAGGAGAGATATGTACTGAGAGGGGAGGGGTGAATCAGTGACTTCAAAAACTTTTACTTGTAAACCTTTCTGATATATAACTGTAAACAATAATAACTGACCAAAACAACTTGAATATAACTGCATGTATCAATCATTCATTTAACTTATGAAAGTAAACAACATGACATCAATATGACAATCACATGACACAAGTATTTTGGTAACGTAGAAACCCTTGTTAGAAGGTAAAAATTGCAGTGGGGATGACACCCACAAATTCTTCACTACTGCAGATAGAAAAGGTTTGTCTGTTAGGGCTACGAGTTTTGATCACTTCTAGTGATCTCACCCTTTTAGGAGTGACATGTTAGATCAGCTAGATCTACCTAGTTATAGATTTTTAACAACACTAATGAAGTGCACACTCGGTAAAGAGATTTACATAAGACTATTAAGTCTACTCTGTTAAGAGATTTTATCCAAAACTCTATTACAATTGTCAGAAAGTAATAGCCAATTATCTGCTATATGACAACTCACTTGTCTGATATAGATCTATAAGTTATGTTAAAATATCACCTTACTTGTGATTAATCTCTACTCTGAACTACTCGGTAGCCTTTTCTAATTCTACTCAATCTAAATTCCTTTGTACTCGGTTCTGCTCTGTTAACTGATAGACTTGAAGTTAGGCAATTGCTTCAAGTGTTCCATGATTCATATATCATCTCTCATCAAAAATGATGTGAACACACAAATATATAGTGTTCTATTTTTTCCACTTTAACAAAATTAGGTTACACACCACAGTCATAACCCTAAGATCTATGATGTACAATAATAACCTAGATCAACTATTACAAAAGATATACATTGCATTTAATGAATATCATCACATTAAATGTTCCTCAATCTTGGTAAAACATTTTATGAACCATTTTAACCATATGCATAGAAGTATGTGTGATTTCAGATTACTATGTCATTTTTTGTGATCCTCGGTAAACACTGTATAAATTTCTCGGTGTATACTGTGATGCTCGGTGTTTACTGTCTGTCGGTGTCGGTGTCTGCTAGTGCTCGGTAAACTATCTGCTGCTTGGTATATATGCTTTACCGACTAGTCTATTCTACTTCATGTTACCGATTAGTTCAATGTAAGTGACCGACCGATATCTTTACAAATATTTGATACTAATGACAACCTTAAATGCTCAATAGAGATAACAATCTCCCCCTTTGGCATTAGTATCAAAACTTCGAATGTATATAGACAAAATTTTCTATATAACTTATATCTCCGCCATAGACATATACACATCGAAAAAATTTCTAAGTACTAAGTACTCCCCCTCTGTGTATGCTCCTGGTAATATGTAGTATACGTAGCATCCATGTACTTATTTGGCATAACAACTTATACATTGTTTTCCCCCTTTTTCATAGTAATGCCAAATACAAAAATTTTAGTATACTCACATCTTGTCAAAAATATGTTGGTGGGTTTTCTTCAGTGACTCCAAGAGGTTGTCCCATTCCTCTTTCAAGTTGGTGAGAGCAATATGCTCAAGACCAACTTGTGCATGCATGTCAAAGATGTTATCTAACATCAAAAATTTTGGTGTTGCAATGAGTTTTTCGGCTTTGACAATGTGGGCCTCAAAAAATTTCAAGTATGGTAGGAGTTCTTTCTATAACTCAATAACCTGATCTGTTATGTTCTCTTCTTGTTTCTTCAAATCTACTTTTAACCACCTGAGTTCCAATACTTTGATCTTTTCACTGACTTCAATAGTGAAGGTGTCTGTAGTACAAAGCTTCAATAAATATTGACAAATTAACTGGGTGATGGTTTTTATCTTGGTGATTACCTCAGATAATTTGACCTTCTTCAATGCCACTTCCAGGCTTATTTTCATTGCCAGTTTGTGTTGTATCCTGGATTATGCCCTTTCTTCAATCCATTTATTTGCATCAATATGCAGGTCATTGATCTTCTCGGCAAGTGTAGCAAGTTGATCTATGATAGGAGTATGCTCATCAATATTCACCTCAGGTACTACCTGTTGTAGGATATCCTGCACATCTACTAAGATTTCTTTTCATTTGTGTTCTTCCTTCAACTTCTCTTGTGTTTCCTTTCTTGAACATAATTCCCCATATTTACTCAATTCTTCAGGGCTTAGGGTCCTCAAGTCACACTTAGGGATAATGATCACTTCATCTAGGGTGACCAGCCCTTTCCCTTTCTTCTTCTTCTTCTTCTCCGGTGCTAGAGGTGATTTCTTCTCAATAATAGCAATAGTTTTATCTCCATATTTTGGAGTATCCTTCCTGATTAACACACATTCTTCCTTCTTCTACTCCTTGGTAGTTGTAGTCTCGGTTGATATAGTAGGAGTCTCAGATGTGGTGTCAAGTGGGATCACCTTAGTTTCCTTTGTTTCTTCAGTTTCTGTTGCCTTGGTGGAAGGTGCCTCTATTTGTTTAGGCTCATCTATTTTTGTAGGTTTCTCAGTATCTAGATCCCCTATGATGTCTTTGTTTTTCTCAGTGTCTGAGCCATCGGGTTGTACTTGGGAAAGAATTTCAGCTACTTCTACAAGTACAAGAAGTTTACCCAATAGTGATGGAAATAGACATTTAGTGTCTAGTGTGTCATCTTTATTAGGTGCAATATTTACATCTTCATCATCTTTGTCATCAGGATTACCATTTGTGATGTCCTCAATGAGCACATCATCATCGATTTTCTTCTCCAGTTGAACTTCAACTTTATCTGGTGCATCCTGTGAGATAATTGTTTCTTCCTTTTCCTCGGTGATATCAATTACCTCGGTAACTAATATACTGGTATTCTTTGATTTCTTTGTTGTTCCCTCATCAATGCAAATACCTTTACCTTTGGATTTGTGTCTCTTCTTAGACAAGTTCAAGAATGCTTCTTGCTTAACTTTTTCTTTGGCCTTCAAAATTGATGTCCACATAGAATCAGCTGTGGCATCCATATCTACTACATTTTCATCCATGATCATCAAGGCTCTATTCTTGATCACAAATTTTTCTTGGTATTTGGTCAAGTATTCACTAACTTCTCCAAAGCTTAGATGTGAGGTTGCCCGAGCTAGAGAGCATTCTCTCTTTCTTTTCTCGGTGTCTAGTGTAATAGCCCATTTTTCAATAATTTTTTCTTCCAACCTCTTCGGTAATCCACAGGAGAATTCCATTGGAAATTTCTTGAATTTGATCATCATTTGGATGACAGCCTCTTCTATCTTGGTTTGATCTTCTTTTGACATCTTGTCAAATCTGTCTAGTAAGGGATTAGTGAGGTATCCATGTTAAATTATGTCTTCAATAATTTCATCTATTGTTTTTGCCTTGTTACTGACCACTTTGAATTGATTTACATCATCCTCAATCTTAGTTTCCTCAAGATCTTCTTTATTTCTTATGAATTTTCTCCTTTTCTTTGGTGCCTCAGCTACAGCCTTGTTCTTTCTCTTGATATATTTCTTTGTCGGTGTAGCTTCCCTCCTTTTTGTTACTTTCTATGCTTCTTCCTTATTGGTTGGTGGTGCTGCAATTGACGATCATGTCTTCATACCTTCATGTACAGGTGACTGCTTCTTTATAGGAATTTCAGGTGGATGAACCAGTGTGGGATCTCCTTCTTTGTTAGACTCGATCTCCTCACTATCATATGGTTTGTCAGCCAATTGTAACTGACCTTCGGTTTCCTGTTTAACCGGTGTCTCCTCAGGTGTGTCAGACACATCTCCATATTTAGCAGTAAGATTTTTCTTCATCTTCTTTACCTTTCTAGAAATTTTATCGATCTCTATATTTTTTGAAACTCTAGATTTGGCCTCTTCATATACTCTGAACCTAGTGGCAATGGGATCTTTTGGTAGTGCAAGCAGTGCATTAATAGATTTTAGTGCGAAATCATGGTTTTGTTGGCAATTTGGATGAGTTTATTGCATAGATTTTGTCATTATGGCAACATATGATCCTCATGAAGATCGCACAAGTCAGAGAGCAAGTATGACAGAGTGCATTGCAAATTTGTCCAAGTGTGAGACAGTGTTTTACCAGTGAACCTGGATACAATTTTTGTTTGTGACGTTGACTAGAGTAAGTTCAGTGCTTGCACACTTGAACATAGACTCTATGATGTATATTGATCACCCATCTCAGAGTGCAAGTCAGTACAGCATGTACAGAAGAAGTTATGATAGTTTTACCGAAGACAGTATGAAGCCGACAGGACAGAATATGAATACAAAACTAGTAAAGAGTTAAGGGATTATTTTGTTTATCAAAATAATGACTTAACAATATAAAGGGATGACATCCTAGATGTTAAATATTTGATAAATCTATTGGTATAAATGTAAATTTAATTGTAATTGTAAAGTGTAGTAATTGTAGCAAGCAGCAAGTAATTGTAGAAGTATGATGCAAAGTATATGAAGCATATGTAATAGCGATAGTGAAAGAGCAGCAAAGTGATATTGATGCAAGTAGTATAAGGTTATGTACCTTAACCTATTTTGTAATTAGTGTATATTGTACATTACTTGTTTGGGCAATGGGCTCATCTGGTAATCAAATTTTGTACTACAACTCCTAACAGGGTTGAGGATTCTAACAAGGCTTATAGTCCCTTAATCAAGGCTGATACACTATATGCTTGTAATAGACTCCTAACAGGGTCAACATCCTTAATAGGATACTTTTGATTAGTGGATCTTTGTGGGTACCATCCCCACCGGGCTTTTCCCTTGGCCAGGGTTTCCTCGAGAACAAATAATGTGTTATGAGTTCTTTATTGTTATGCATGTTGTTTAGCTTGTTATGTTATGCATGTACAAAGATAATCTATTATATCCATAATTGGGAAAAAGATAAAGTTTTTAGAATACTGATTCACCCCCTCCCCTCTCAGTATTCCCTATTTCTAACAATTGGTATTAGAGCTTAGTTACTCAAAAAAGAATCATTCAAGGAAAGCCTAGTAAATTGAGTAAGATCTCTATGGATATGGATCAACTACAGAAGAATCTTGAAGAAGCTCTTGAACAGATTGACTTGCTTACTATTGAAAAAGATACTTTGAAAAGAAAGTATGATGATGCAAAGAACCTTATTGAGAAACTAAAAAACAAATTGGAAGATCTGAGATATGAAAAAGAATCCAAAGTTTTTATTGAAGATTGTGATGAAAATATGAAAAAAGAAAATGAGATCCTTAAACATGAATAGAAGATAGCAAATTTGAAGCTTAGTTTGAAAGATGGAAATGGAAAGAATGAAGCAAATCTGAAATCTGAGAATGAAATTCTAAAGACTGAAAATGAAGGACTGAAATCTAAACTTTCTAAAGTAACATCTAAACTTGAGAAAGTCAATTTGCAATATGATGAACTTGACAAATACAATAAGATTGTAAAAGGTGAACTGACTCAATCCAAACAACAACATGAAAGGCTATATTCAACTAGTGAGAATATTGATGAACAAATATCCTATCAGAAACCATTCTATGATAAGACTGGTCTTGGATTCAACACTTTCAAAGAAAATGATGAAGGCAAGGAACCAGATCTGAAGATATCTAAAAGCATGGATGAGAAGAAGCCTGATGAGATCAAAAAATCTAAAGATACACCTAAAGAAGAAGAATCACTGAAGCAAGAGGAATCACCCAAAGGTATGCAACGAGAATTCAAAGGTAGATGTTTTTCTTGTAATAATATTGGTCATATGAAGAGAGATTGCACAGGTAAATAATTTAAACCTCTTAATGGTTATTGTTACAATTGTCATGGTTTTGGACATAGAGCTATTGATTGTAGGACACCTAAATTTATTGAGAATAATGATGGTAGTAGAATGTTTAGGAATACTAACAATGCAGATAAGAAACCTACTGAAGATATGAACAAAAGAAGTAGAGTAGTATGTTATAGATGCAACAAGGTTGGACACATTGCTAGAAATTGCATATCACAAATCAATCAACCTAGACCAAGATATGGAAACAATGGAATTGTTTGTCAGATATGCAACAAGATTGGACATACAGCAAGGTTTTGCAGAATGAACAATAGAGTTTTTCATCCTAATCCTAACCCCAGGAATCATGCAAGAAGAAATGAAGATGCTAGTAACAATCAGAAAGGATGTTGTAGTAATTCAGATGAAGTGAAGTTTATAAAAAGCACAGATCAAGGAGACATATTCAACATTGAAGGTAATCAAAAAGGTGAAGTATTGAAAGGTAAGAATGAATCTTTACCTGACCTATCTCAAAGTACTTAATTCATGTAAATTGCAGTAGAATAGGAACTTAGATTTAGTATAGAAGTAGATATATGATGAATTGAGTCTTGCATAGTTAATGCGAGGTAGTTTATGATATTCTAATGCTATGGTTAAGAGCGCAAAGAAAAATATTATGTTTTGCAAGATCACAAGAAGTTTTAAGTTTTGCAGGATAGCAGAGAACTTTTTGGAAAGAAGCGGCAAAAGAATTGAATGCAATGTCAGATCTAAGTGAGATTGAATTAATAAAACGTTATGATTGATATTATTTGATCATCAAAGTGAATTCAAGTGTCAAGGAGATCAAAGAGAAGTGATAGAAAGCATTTTGCAAGGATTTGGAAAAGAATTGTGTGCTGAATCTACGCAAGCCCTAAAATTGTGAAATTGAGGTATTTTACTTGACAAATCTTTGAATTAGTAAAGGAATTTGAAGAAATCATGGATGTTTCCTTAATACACAATGTCAGAGACAATAATAAACCTAAATTGAAAAGGGAACCAATAGAACCATTGGAAGAAGACCCTAGGTTTGCATTATCATTCGTACCAGACAAAGTTTTACATTTAGAGAATGTCAGGAGTTATCTTGGATGCAAACTAGAGATAGTAAATGATAGTGATTTTATAGATGAATATCAAAAGATGTACAATCAGGATATGACACTGAAACAAGGTTTTGAATACTTGGAACATAATGAAATTGTCAAATATGGATTACAGTATGAATTTGATAATGAAGAATGCACTAAGATCATTTTGAGTAGAATTCATAATGGAAAGTTTTGGCTAGAGGATAGAGTGATAGATATTACAGCTGATTTGATTCATGAAGTCACTGGATTATCTAAGACTGGAGCTATTCCTTTTAATGAGAAAAACATGATAAAAATAGTCATTGACAACACTAATTCATCCTATAATGGTAGAGGAATTGTGATTAGCAAGATCAAACAAGTTGATGTGAGATACATATGCAAGATCCTAACTACTAAGTTTTGTGCTAATTCAATAGAAGATGACATGGCAACTAGAATAGTACATGCAACTTATCTTATGTGTGTTGACAGGGTACCATTTGATATGTGTGAAATTATTAGAATTCAATTGTTTGAGAACTTGGAGAAGATCAAGAAAACTAAGTATACATAGTTTAGGTTCTCATCCCTAATCACATACATGTTCTTTCATCTTTTGAGGAGATTTCCTTACACCATAGGAAATGATTGGAATGATGGACAAACCATAATGGAAAGGATTAATTTAGTATACAAAAAGCATGTTATTGACAGTGTTAATGAAAGTGCAGTACTTGTTATTAAGACATTTCAAAATATTGTGTCTAGCATATCAAGGATCCCTAAGTCTCTTGTTGAGAAATATAAAGATGATATATGTTTTATGGTGGATACTGACCTTACCTATATTGAAGTAGTAGAGCCTAGAACAGAGTTCATAGACCCTCTTGGCTATGAAATTTTTGAGGTAGAGACTGAAGAGTATGTTAGCAGACTACTAAAGTGTAAGTTGGACACTCAGTGTAATAGGTTTGGAACCTTTGAGGAGAACTTCAACTCTGCAAAGATTCTAATTGAAGAAAATTAGTCTAAGAAGAGAGTTGACAGCACCATTAAGAAAATCTTAAAGGATACAGGAATGATAGAGAGAGATTTTTTGGTAGCAAAGCAGACAGCAGTAGCAATTAGAGAGAGTGGACAAAAGGAAGTTTTGTCTATCCCTCCTTTATCATCAATTGCAGTGCCACAAGAAGAACCACAAGTAAAGGTGAAAGTGGAAGTACCTGAGAAGGACATAGAAACAAAGATGTCTACTAGATCCACTTCCTCCACACCTACCAAAAGAGTTAAGGAGAGTGCCACTGGACCAAGAAAGAGGCATAAAACTCTAGCACAACCTATTCCAAGAAAGATTAAAGAGGTTAAAGATGATGTCACTACAAAGAAGAAAGCTTGGAAACCAAAAGTTGAAAAGCTTAATGAGCAGATTATTGAGAATGGTGACTTTGCAAGAATGAACAAATATTATGATCTTTATGATTATACTGATAGACTTAATCTAGAGAATGCAGTTGTGAAGCATATGATCTTGACTGGCAAGAAGTTTGATACTATTCAAGGACAAATACCTGATGATCTTTATAACAAACTTCTCAATAGAAAGAAGAGAGCATAAGATGAAGAGACAGCTATCAGAGAAAAGCTTGTGAGGAAGCTTTGTGAGATAAGAGATGAAGCTCATTTCAACTAGATTATGAAGGCCCTAAGCACCCATTTGAAAAAAAAAAGGAGAACAATTTAGATTATGGGAGGCAGGTATGAAGAACTAAATTCTGAGACTGAACAAGCAATTATCAAGGTTATCGCAGAGTATGTTGGAGAATCACCAGTTGTAGTAGAGAAAGCAAGTGAGAAAGTACAAGAGGACATTCCCTCTTCTCCAGCTTTTAATATTGAAGATGAAATAATGAATGTAGAAGGTACACAAATCACCTTGGATACTGATGAAAATGTATTCAAGAACTTGGAGAACATTGTTGACAATTCGGCCTTTGAGGAACAGGAAGCTACAAAAGAAGAATAAATGACAGAGACCACTATTGTGGAACCACCAGTTGTAGAAGAACAAGTTCCCCTTCCCACTAAAGAAGATATCAGTCTTACTCCTGAGACTGGAAAGAAGACTCAAATTGGCTCTATGATTGAGCATTTGGGAAAAGAAGTAGATGATGATGATCAGTTGGAACTGATTACATCCTTAAACAAAATAATTGGTAAGAATAAGAAGGTAAAGAGTCTTGAAGGATGTCTGAAGAAACTAACTGAGAAGTTGCAAAGTATTGTGACCACACAAATTTCAAAAGCAAACCCTATGGAGAAGGTAAAGAAGGTAATGAGTACCTTTGATAATGAATTCACACACCTAGCTGATATTGCAAAAGTGAAAGCACAAGTAGACTATGAGGCTAGAATGCTTTTGAACATTAGTCAGTAGATCAGCAATGATATCAATACTCTTGATATCTGTATCAAAGATTTGAGGAAGCACTTGGAAACAAGAAAATCTTTGTACATACAGTGTACAAAATCAGAGACTTTGACAACTAAGGAAGATCAGAAGATAAAGTTGAAGGAAGCAGAGATTCTAAATGAAACAAACCTTCTATCTAACCCCAATGTGAAGGTCTATAATGTTGAGAAGAAAGTTAGAAAACTTTATGATGAAATCAGAATTGTACAAGATGAGAAAGATAGGAAATTGAGAAGATACACTCTTTTGAGAGAGCATGTTTCTATGAAGTTGAGCATAATTGAAGAACAGTTGGAAGATTGTCTTTCAGCAAAGACATCTTTTCAAAAATTTAACTTTGAAAACCTCCAAGCATGTGAAATTGCTTCTTATGGACTGAGCGCACTACTCAATGTAGCAGATTCCATTAAGAAATCATGGGAGAAGGAGATAGAAGCCATGAAGATAGATTTTGCAGATTGTGTTGCAAGCCTACCAACTTTGCAATAAATAAATTGAGGTATAACTTTTTGTGATACAATTTTGTGACCCTCCCTACCTTATTTTGTCATTGTTGTCAAAGGGGGAGATATATATAGAAGAAAATTGATAGTATATGATAAGGGTTGTTACTCTTAGGGGGAGTACTATATTAGAGGCAATAATTTTTGAGGAGTTATAAGGATAGTATGTATTTTATACTATGGCCACAGTTTTGAACATTTTTGAGATTTTGAGTTGTACACTTAGCTAATTTTCTCATATGTTGCCACCAATGACAAAGGGGGACATTGTTGGCAATTTGGATGAGTTGATTGCATAGATGTTGTCATTATGGAAACATATGATCCTCATGAAGATCACACAAGTCAGAGAGCAAGTATGACAGAGTGCATTGCAAATTTGTCTAAGTGTGAGATAGTGTTTTACCAGTGAACCTGGATACAGTTTTTGTTTGCAACGTCGACTAGAGTAAGTTCAGTGCTTTCATACTTGAACATAGACTCTATGATGTATATTGATCACCCATCTCAGAGTGCAAGTTAGTACAGCATGTATGAAAGAAGTTATGACAGTTTTACTGAAGATAGTATGAAGCCGACAGGATAGAATATGAAGACAAAACTAGTAAAGAGTTAAGGGATTATTTTGTTTATCAAAATAATGACTTAACAATAAAGGGATGACATCCTAGATGTTAAATCTTTGATAAATCTATTGGTATAAATGTAAATGTAATTATAATTGTAATTGTAAAGTGTAGTAATTGTAGCAAGCAGCAAGTAATTGTAGAAGTATGATGTGAAGTATATGAAGCATATGTAATAGTGATAGTGAAAGAGCAGCAAAGTGATATTGATGCAAGTAGTATAAGGTTATGTACCTTCACCTATTTTTTAATTAGTCTATATTGTACATTACTTGTTTGGTCAGTGGGCTCATCTGGTAATCACATTTTGTACTACAACTCCTAACAGGGTTGAGGCTTCTAACAAGGCCTATAGTCCCTTAATCAGGATTGATACACTATATGCTTGTAATAGACTCCTAACAGGGTCAACATCCTTAACATGATACTTTTGATTAGTGGATCTTTGTGGGTACCATCCTCACTGGGGTTTTCCCTTGGCCAGGGTTTCCTCGAGAACAAATAATGTGTTATGAGTTCTTTATTGTTATGCATGTTGTTTAGCTTGTTATGTTATGCATGTACAAAGATCATCTGTTATATCCATAATTGGGAAAAAGATAAAGTTTTTAGAATACTAATTCACCCCCCCCCCCTCTTAGTATTCCCTATTTCTAACAGGTTCATTTCATATCCCATCAGTGCCAACCATTTTATCCTAGGTTCAACTACTTTTATCAAAGTATAATCTGTGTTGACTACAAAGCATATATCATTCCCAAATTTTTGAACTAAATCCCTCAGAATTTTGCTTCTTTTATGCATTTTAGACTAAAACTCTTTGAATTATGCATCAAACTCTATATTCAACATATCTCCTAACTTATTCATCATTTCATTGATCTATTTTCTTATCGGTATATCTGGTTTTCAATTTACCTTACCGATGCAAGGTACATACTTTTGTAGATAGAAAAATATGCAAACAAGTAGTGATCTGAACTTACATGTGTTAGACTTATTTTTCCTTATAGTCTTCATATTCTCCTAAAGTTGATGAAACAGTACCTCGGCAAGATCAACCTGGTGACCTTTTACCACAATTTTGTGCGCCATGTCTACTACATTGTAGGGTACACTGTTGAGTCTGCTAGATTGAAATAACTTGTACCCGATCACATGTGCTACAAATTTGACTGTTGGGTCTTTGATTGTTGAAATCTTCAGTGCCCAACCATCCCATTGTGCTCCAGTATATTTCTCAACATCTGGTTGTGACGAACTATGGAAAGCCTTAGCCTTGTTAGTTGTAGGGAGCCCAGTAACCCTACTGATCATTTTCTTGTTGACCTCAATTGGTTTATCCAGCCAGAATTTGTCATCATGATACCTGCTCAAAATGATTTTGATCCAATCTATTTTAAATGATTTTGGAAAGTGTATAAAACATGATAACTTTGATTCCTCAATCATCTTGTAATCCAATTTCATTTTACCATCGGTGCCATAGATTTGTTGATATGCTGCAACAGTTTCAAAATCTCCAACTTCTCCAATTTTTCAATGAATGTATGACCTTATGTCTTCTGTCAACAAAACCCTTTTTGGTATGCTTGAAAAAGCACCCATTGTATCTATTTATGCTGTGACCTTGGGATGTGGCTTAAACTTAGGTTCGTCAAAATTTTCCCTAATGATTAGATTAACTTCCTCCTCAATACTTTGTGATTTTCTTGCAGATGATATAGATGCCATAAATTGATTCTAGGGTTTCAGCAAGCAGCAAGATAAAAAGTGTTTGATAGAAAATGAACTTACTCAGTATCATGAAGAGTGATGTTGGGTCGATCTAAAGGAGCCTTGAATCCTTCTGAAAATATTTTAGCTCAAACTCTACTCTTTGAATTCTCTACTCTTCAAAATTGCAATGTAAAAATGAACTCTGTTCTCATGTATTTATAGACTTTTTGATATTCCCGCTCAAACTTTCATGTAATAAATGCTTGACCTAACTTTTGGTATGAAACAGCTATCAGCTCGATGACAACTAAATTTTCATCTGCTCGGTTAACATAGAATTTCTTCATCGGTTGATACATGTGCTCGGTTAATCTTAAATAGTGATTACCAACGGGTAACCAACTTTGGGTCTCTCTTTTACCGACTGTATAACATTGTTAGCTCATGACATCTAAACCATAGTGCATCTTTATTCATGCTGATTTGGTATAAGTACATCATGCAAAAGGAACTGTATGTAAAGTGTGATAATTAGAAATTTAAGTCCCATACATACCTTTTCACCTTAAGTGGAGGTACTGATGTCACCCAATCTAGTGGACGAGGTTTCACCGACAGCACTACTTGACTCAGCATTCTCATTAGATGCCTTCTTCCACATAGTGTTCCTTAACTTCATGATATCTGTGATAGTATATCCACTTTCAAATATATGGTTTTCATATGGTGCTCGGTCTCTGCAATTCTTGCTTAAATGACCAACCCTATGACAATGCATATATGCCATTCCAGTGCTTGTCCAACTTCTTGATTGTCTAATCTGACTCTTTCTGTAACAATTTGCTGCAATGTGTCCATATCTACCCCAAGTAGTGCAGTTAGCCCACGTATTATAATCCCAAACATAAGAGTTACCTTGTCTCTTCGGTTGATAGGGCTTTCATTGTGTTTTTTGCTTAGGAGTCCATACTTTCTTCATCTTATCCTTACACTCTCATGCAATGTGTCCATGTTTATTACAAGTATAGCATATTTTCTCCACAATGGTATTGTTAGCAAGATCATTTTGTTTAGCTCTACACTCATAAGCTAGATGTCCAAACTTACCATATTAGTAACAATATCCATTAAACTTAGGAGTGATAGGAGGTTTACCTTGTGCTTTGCTTCTACACACATTAGATGTATGTCCCGATTTACCATAGTGATAACATGCCAACACTTTAGGTTTCTGATTTTGACTGATGTTGACTTGTTTAGCTTGTTGTGATGACTCTCCTTCACCAGTGTAGCCTATTCCAGTTCTACCCCCAAATCTTCTTTGATTAGACAAGAAATCATCAATCTTCTTAGAACTGTCCTCAACAAGTTTCTTCATTTCATTTTGTTGTTGTTGATTTTTCACTTCATTTATTAACTTCTCATTCTCTTCTCTGAGTCTCGCAACATCTTCTAGTCTTCTTGACAATTCTCCATTCACTCGATTTATGTCTTGATTTACAGTCATCATTTGATTAGTTACTTGGAAATGATGATCAGTGAGTATCTGTATCTCACTCTCTTTAGCTTGAATTTGTTCAGTCATCTGTCTTCAGTCATCAATAGCTAGATTCCTTTCTTGCTCGGCTTGTCTTGCATTGTTCATTTTTTCTATCATTCTCACCATCTGAGATTCTTGACCGATTTGTAGTGCTTTCACTTGATCAGTTAAATGTTGATTCTTTTTAGATAAATTAGTGATTATGCTTTCAGATCCATCAGAGATGCTTCCAGAGCTAGATCCAATATGCTCGAACATGTCATCAATAGGTTCTTCATGGTAACCGATCTCATTCTGTAGAATAGCTAGGTTCTTTCTTTCAACTAGTAATTTCTTTAGTCCTTCCTTAGCTTGTTTGTACTATTCTACAAACATCTGCATTTGTATTTTCTAATTCTCAATAGTCTTGTCAAGCTTGTATCTCTCCATGACTGAGATCTTTACCCTTCAGTGGTTAAACTGTTCAATAAGAGAACTGAGCTCTAATACCAATTGTTGGAATTAGGAGAGGTAGGTACTAAGAGGGGAGGGGTGAATCAGTGACTTCAAAAACTTTTACTTGTAAACCTTTCTAATATATAACTGTACATAGTAATAACCAACCAAAACAACTTGAATCTAACTGCATGTATCAATCATTCATTTAACTTATGAAAGTAAACAACATGACATCAATATGATAATCACATGACATAAGTATTTTGGTAATGCAAAAACCCTTGTTAGAAGGTAAAAACTACGGTGGTGATGACACCCACAAATTCTTCACTACTGCAAATAGAAAAGGTTTGCCTGTTAGGGCTACAAGTTTTGATCACTTCTGGTGATCTCACCCTGTTAGGAGTAACATGTTAGATCAGCTAGATCTACCTAGTTATAGGATTTTAACAACATTAATGAAGTGTGCACTCGGTAAAGAGATTTACATAAGACTGTTAAGTCTACTCTGTTAAGAGATTTTATCCAAAACTCTATTACAATTATCAGAAAGCAATAGGCAATTATCTGCTATATGACAACTCACTTGTCTGATATAGATCTATAAGTTCTGATAAAATATCAGCTTACTTGTGATGAATCTAGGCAATTATCTACTATATGACAACTCACTTGTCTGATACAAATCTATAAGCTCTGATAAAATATCACCTTACTTGTGATGAATGCTCTGAACTGCTCAGTAGCCTTTTCTAATTCTACTCAATCTGAATTCCTCTATACTCGATTCTACTCTGTTAACTGATAGACTTGAAGTTAGGCAATTTATTCAAGTGCTCCATGATTCATATATCAGCTCTCACCAAAAATGATGTGAACACACAAATATATAGTGTTCTATTTTTGTCGCTTTAACAAAATTAGGTTACACACCACAGTCATAACCCTAAGATCTATGGTGTACAATAATAACCTAGATCAACTATTACAAAAGATATACATTGCATTTAATGAATATCATCACATTAAATGTTCCTCAATCTTGGTAAAACATTTTATGAACCGTTGTAACCGTATGCATAGAAGTATGTGCCATTTCAGATTACTATGCCATTTTTTGTGATCCTCGATAAACACTGTATAAACTACTCGGTGTTTACTATCTGTCAGTGTCAATGTCTACTGGTGCTCGGTAAACTATCTATTGCTCAGTATATATTCTTTACCGACTAGTCTGTTCTGCTTCATGTTACCAATTAGTTCAATGTAAGTGACCGACCGATATCTTTACAAACATTTGATACTAATGACAAACTTAAATGCTCAATAGAGATAATAGTCAACATGGGAGAGAATATCCTATTTTGATATTGTTCTTAATGTTATGCACCAAGGTATGAGGAACCATATGTCAAATACAACCATATGTCTTATAACACCATGATATTGAAGACCATGATGCCCTTGTGACAATAGGATGAAAAGACCATGATAGATGAAAAAATATACTAATACATACAAGAAACAAGCTAGCATGCACAAAAAACCAAAAGCAAACCAACGTATTTCCCCTAGTCAAGATGAAAACCAATTGATTGATTTATTGAGTGATTGGGAGGGCAGGGCCTCAAGGATTAAGAAGGATACATCCCATGATGATGATGGGATTTGAAATTGATCAATTGATTATCAGCTGATTTAGTTTAAGATGATGGCTTGATTAAAGATTAACATGCTAGATTGCAAGATTGAATTGCATAGATTAGTATTTATTGCACTTGATTGGACTAACTTGGGATCTTTTAATTTATAGGGATTTTTTAAGTTTTTTTATTTTTTAATTTATTTGGATGAGCGGATTGGATAGATTGGGATTGGAAGAGAAGATGATTGGATAAGATGAGATTGAAAACCATGGAAGGGGAATAAATGGATTGGCTTAGAAGGTAAATGGATTTTATATACAATGTAGTTTGAATAAGATGAAAGAATGATTAAGGTATTGGATAGGATGAGATAGGAAAAAGGACAAGTGGATTGGGACCAATGATAATGGATAACCAAGTAATGATAGAGGATGGAAGGATGGAGAGATTTTTGGTTAGAAAATAAATGGATGGAAGGAAGGGATTGGATAAGAGATAGATGGAATGAATAGATAGGTAAGGGTAGGATATGGAAGAATATAGAATGGGGAGTATAGGGATGGAAATCCAAGAACTATGTGGAAAATGAGTTGCATGCCCCACATTCAAAGGAGGAGAATGAAGGATGGAAAGATGGAGGATAATAATGTATAGGATGGAAGGATGGGGATAGGAGATGGGGATGATGGGGTAGAGGTGGATGTAGGCTCCAAGGATCATGTTGTAAAGGAGTTAAATGACCTATACCATAGGTAGGAATATGAAGAACATAAAGATGGGGCATAAGGATGTACAAAATGGAAAGATGGTGTGTAAGGGATGCATGAATGAGATGAAGGCTTGTTCGTTGCCCAAAGCATGCGGGGATATTTTCTTTGTATTTTAGAACCTCTAGTTTTTTATGAAGGGAAAAGGATATGAAAGTGGAAGGTGGATGAATAAGGGATATGAGATGGAGGGTATGAAGAGGATAGGGGATAATGGTATGGGGGATATAGATGGGATTGGATAATAGTTAATGGATGGAGGAAATGTATAGGATAATCAAGATCAAGGATATGGGAAGGCATATGGAGTCAAAGAGTATTATGAATGATGGATTAAGGGAATGAATATGATAATTACTATGAGATGGAAGATAGGGATGTAAAGATCAAATATGTGAAAATGGATAAAATTATGCAATAAAATAGATGAGTAAAGAGTAAGGGTTGTGGAAGGTACATATAGACAGAGGGGATGCATAGGATTGTAAAGATCAAAGATGTGAAAGGAAATTATAATGAATGTATATAAGACAATGGATGATGGATAGGGAATGTGGAAGATATTTATGGTAGCATAGTATGGATGGATCTTTCCCCCAAGTATAGAGTGAAAGGGGAGGTGGATAAATGAATGGAAAAGATATGATTGGAGGATGAGAGGAAAGGTATGATGGATGGATAGAGAGAAAAAATGGCCCCCAAGTATGAAGAGAAATAGGATGGATGGATTACACATGATGCCTATTTTCTAGGTTTTCATCATGGTACTTGTCCAAGGCACCTGATTACCAAGTTTTCACCATTGGACTATTTTTCTTGCTTTTTTTTAAAGATTTTTTGGAGGGAATGATAATGGGGAAATGGAAGGAGGACTCAAGCATCTAGTTCCATGGATGGTATCCCTTGATATGTTCTCATAGATGTTGGTATGATGGTGGAAAGGAAAATGAACTAGATTAGGGGAATAAAGGATAACGATTTATGCAAAGATTGGATTAAAGGGGTGGATAGGTATGGAAGGATTGGTGGATAATGGATGGTAGGTGGGAAGACTTGTGAATAAATGGATGAGGGAGATGGAAAGAACATCATTGGCACACACCTTGAAGGGTGGTAGAGTAGTGGAGGAGGATATTTTTAACCAGATGGAGGAGAAAGCGTGGATTTTGGGATGTAAGGACCCAAAATAGATGAAGGAAATAATGGACTTAGGCTAGTGGATTTTGGGACATAAGGACCCAAAATGGTGTTGGAAGATGGATGATTGAAGGATTTATGAGCAAAGGAAGCATTGGAATTAGAAAGGTTGGATGTTGATTTGGATTTTTCATTGAGATGCATTTCTTCTTTTATTAACTTAGGAATCCACATGCTTTTGATTTTTTCATTTTGGGCCTTTACGGCCTTTTGAATTTTTATTTCTTTTGTATCATAATTTTCTTTGATTGAAAATGTCTTTTAGATGGGACATGTTGATCCTTGGATTTTTGTCGATTTTTAGATTTATGCATTTTATCTTTCGCATCTAATTTTCTTCCATTAGACATGGTATGGGTGTATGAGGATGGCTGATATGGAAATTCTATGGATGGAATGATGGAGAGTGAATGTTGGAAGGGATTAAGGATGTGTGTTGTTAGCAATTAAACTTGCAGATGATTGAAATATTCAGAAATTCACTAAACTTATGACTCATGCATTCCCAATAGTTGCATCTGGCACAATTTAAATGCTAAGGTACTAAGGCTTTGAGCCTTCTTCACTTTGAGTGTAAAACTCAGGTGGGTTTACCTTTCAATTGCTTCTACAAAGCATAAAAAAATTGATCTATGTACTTGACATAGCCAATACAGCTCATAAACAAACAAGTAAAAGTAAATGGATATAGTTTCTTGATAAAATGATGGTGAACAGATGCAAATCAAACTAAACCAGTGCCTTATCCATGGGGTTAGAGTCAAAATCAAACATCTACAGAAGCCTATTAAAACAAAGATACTGAAATTCAAATAAATTTCCTAACAATTCATTTTCCCAATTCCCAACCCTGCCATCAAATTCATGCATAGATTTTCAAATCCCAAAGACCTCCCTGAAGGTTTACTCTCTCGTTGAGAGAAACTCGAGTTCAACCCCTATATTCACCTTGTGAATAACACATTAAAAAGCATTACTAATTAATGCATAATAAATTCAAAGCATCCATACACAAAGACAACCAAATATAAGAATGAAATTCCAGTATATTTGTATTAATCTTCAATTATATCCATTACAATTTTTACAAAAACCCCATAGAAGTCAGATTCTATATTCAGTCTTTTTTACAAAAACTTCAACCACCCTTACAAAAAGAGCAAAACTTGCTATATATACCTCTAGCCAGCTTGGATTCCTTGAAAGGATGCGACAAGCTTCAGATGGCTAGGAAAAGACTTGTACTATAGACAAAAAGTACAAAACCATAATGACAACGACTAGAACCATAGAAAGTAGTTCACAACTACAAGCATCTTCACAAGTGGCACCTTTGTCTAGAGATATTTCAGAGCAGTTACTTTGATTTGTAGCATGAATGATGACCACTAATACAAGGTAACTTACATCATCCTTTGTTTGAAACATGCTCTCACTCAAATTCTGGATCAGGTGCTATGTGTACTTTATTCTTCTTCCTCTTCCAACAACATGGAATCAGTTATAATTTTAGCTTCTGCCACAAACTGTATGCAATCACTTTCAACTTTAAATAAACTATCAATTATACTATTGCATCCTTCCAAGTCTAAGGCACTGTCACTATTAAGGAAAGCATCTTGTTTAATTACTAACTGATCCATTGATGCATTCCACTCATCTATACTAACTACATTTCCATTATCATCATACACAGAAGGCAAGTACTTATTATAGTCCTTATCAAACATAACCATCTTGCCTTTTATCTGGTTAGATTTTCCTTTAAAAAACTTTGAGATAGCACTTACCAAACCAATCTTTTTGAAAAATTATGTTACTACCTCAGAAATATCAGGCCTATACTCCTACAAACCATTAGGTTTTTCAAACAATAAGCTCCTCCCTGACCATACACTATATAGTGGCTCCAAAGTGATCAGTGACCTATTCACTTTATCATTGGCCTTGTGCAATAGACTAACTAATTGATGGACTAACTCCATCTTCTCCTTTATTCTGCTTTTCCTATACTACAAAATCTTTGTTATAGTAACCAAGGATGCATCCAACCTTACTTTCTCTAAATCCTCAGCAGACTTATCAGGAATCTCTATATCTGCCTGAGGAGGGACCTCAATTTGCAAAGGAGGGGGAGGAACTGCCCTTGAGGCTTCTTCAAGCTTCACCTTTAAATCCACAACCTCATCCTCCAATTTCTTAACCATCATAAGTTGTAGGTCCCTATCCTTTGCTACTTTCATTGAATTTTCAAATAATTTATCATACCTTTATGATGGCTGGATAGTTTTGGCCTCATTAAGGTGGGCAAGGTGTACAACTACCTTCAACACCTCAAGATCAGTAGTATTTTGCTTGGTCCAGACTATCCTATCTCCCTCCATCTTGTCTTCAATGCTCACCGATGATGGCTTCTGAGTTCTTGGGGCTAGAGACCATAAAGCAACTGCCTGAGACTTAGGATCATAGCCACTTCCCTTGATCATATCATCAATCTAGACCTCATAGGACAAACTACCCTCAGGCTACTTTCTGATTTGATCTATGATGAAAGTAGATGTCAAGTCCCATCCAGGAGTTAAGAGCATACCACTTGACTTAACCATTTCTCTAGCCTCCTCTACAGTGATTTTTTCAAGATTGGGATCATATGATGTTAAAGCCCTCATTGTCTCTTCACTTGGCTCCATGCCTTCAAGTAGAGACTTTTTCACTTCCTCATGTTTCCTCCAAATGAGGAAATCTCTAAATTCCTTACTTTTTATGAATTTCTCATCATTTAGAAACTCTTCCTGATAGAGTTCTCTCTCATCCTTTCCTAGCAACAAGGGAAAATCCCCTTCTTCCTTTGTTACAATTTTCTTGTCATCCCTGATGGCCTTTCTTATTTGATGGTGATAAGCCCTATTACCAAGCACAAGAGCTCAAGCAATGTCAATTACCTTCTTTTGTTTTCTCTACTTCGAAGGCTCACCAACTTCAAGTTTCTATTTTTTCAATGGTGGCTCATAAGTGGCCCCTTCCTCCTATTAACCTTGAGTCACATCAATTGTTGGTACATCCTCTCCTTGAGGTGGGCTGCTACCCTCTTGAGACTCATCAGTGTACTCCTCATGTTTAGAGGTTGAATAATCCCTTGGGACATCCAACTTTTTCTCAAGCAACTCTTCTAACTGATTAGATAGGGTGCTATGCATCTCTATCATCTTTTCCATTCTTTGCAAAAATCAGAGCTCATGGAAATAACCAGCAAAAGGAATACCATACCTCTTAAGCCTTTTCTCAATGTTAATCAACTCAAAATATTTGTTCCACCTCTACTTGGACTCATCAAAATCTAAGATATTTCTTATCACATCTTCTTCATCTAGTCCCTCATGCTCCTTAATTGACCCTATGTTTGGAATCAGAGTCATCCTAGCTGTCCTGATGAAACCCTTAGATTCCACATACCTGCAAGTTGTTGAACACATCTTAAAATGATTTAACCAAATGCTGACCTGATCCAAATCCCTTTTGCAAATTAGGAAACTACCCATTCTAAACTTCCTGGATGTAAAAGTTCCCTTTCTATGAGGTGCAAGAATATCCTTGTTAGTCCACATCAATTGCCATATGAATTCCATCATGGAAACTCTAGGAGGCACATATCTGGGTAAAAAATATGGGGGTTGAGGGAAAACATAAACCCTAATAATTGTGTGACTATCCCCAAGGTAGAAATCACCCCAATTGTGATTTCCAGCCCACTTATCCTCAAGCTGCATTGGCCTTAGCAATTTTAAGACCTTAGGTGATAATCTTACAACATCAGTACCCAACATTCCCAAAACTGGATAAACAAAGTAATTCTGAAAAATGGAAAAATTACACTCATTGGAAGTGTAATTCCAAGCCCTCAACTAGTACTGTAATGGGTTTGATTGGTCATTATAAGTAGTCCTCAACCTTAACATCCTAGCATCAAAGGAATTAACATGGTGGAACAAAATCAAGTGCATGAGTAGGGAATAATGCAAAAACTTGATAGGTCTTTTATTTTCTTTGATAGATATCAAACCCTCATGAATCCTATCGATTACATACTAGATGTAATCATAGTCAGTGTTTGAGTGAGAGTTTTGAATATCTAAAATTATCATTAACAATTTGGTAGGCATTTTTTCCTCATCCCCATCTATTCCCAAAACCTTACACAACCCATGACACAAGAATTTCATATAATTACACAAGGATGAAAACAAATAAGGATCATTCATTTTTGTAGGAAGAGGGGCAATGTATTTACCCTTCTTGGGCATGTGCTTAACAATTTGACTCTTAACAAACCCAATATTACTCACATACTTATCTCTCTCTTTTTCAGGTCAATCTCAGTGGAAGAAGAAGCATAAAAGTCAAAAGCCCTCATGAAGGATCCCCTATCTAAGGTAAGGAAAACAAACTGATCTTCTCACCTAATAGTTTTTGAAATGGGGTCATAAAGCCTTGCTAACACAATAACCAGGTCAACATCAAGGAAAACATCAGGCACAATCAAGTTAGCCATCCCTAGAGCCTAAGCATTATAGATTGGAATTGCTTTATGCCTATTATTATAAAAATATGTGAAGATGGTGTAACCTGATCCTGTGGGCGTGATAGGATCTCTGCACTTATCCATAATATCTTCAAAGGTTGTGTCAATGGCTTTCTTTTTTTGGTTTGTACCAGGTAGTAGCTTGACAAACTCATCAGAATAATTTGGCTTTCCTTTGTCTTCTTCGCTCTGCTCCTTCACACCTCCACCGGAAGATGCAGCACTCACTTCTAGATGAATCATTCTGTCGAGAAAGAAGATACCAAAGCTCTACAACTTCACTTCTTCACTTCTACAATCTTAGTGCCAATAATTCTCTATCAACCTCAGAATAACTTTGAGCACAGAAAGCAATGAGGTCCTGATTATATAACCTTGAGAATTGAATGCGAACAGAGGCTAAATCACAATGAATCCTTGCAAAGTCACTTCAATATTCAATTTCACATGTTTCCAACTTTTTAATCAGGCTAGCCATGGTGTGGATGCTGACAAAATGATTTCAAAAATCAAAAATAGGGCGCGAGATCAATGATTGTGGCTTTTTGCATTAAAACCCTTAATTACTGACAAAAACTTTGTTAAAACCTGATTGGATGGCTTTCTACCCTTTCCATCTTTGAAAAGTACTTCTCTCCACATTGCAATGGCTCATAACACTGATTGGCCTAAAAACTTAACCATATATAATTCAGAGACCCAGGGAACAAAAGAAACTCATGATCTCCAAAAGAAATGTTAACCTAAGGTCAAGATTGGAGATCTAGTGACAAGGCTATTCACGAAGTCTCAGAATAATTTCTTAACTCATGACTTTACTCTGAGATTTCCCGACCACTGTTGATTCCAAAGATGATCAACAATCTAAAGGCAATCTATTAAAACTCACACTAAGCCCCGCCTGGCTCAGAGATTTAGTGACCAAAGACTTCGCCAATTCTCAAAATCATTTCTTAACTCAACATTCATTTAGAGAATCAGTGAACAAAGGAATATGCAAACCTATGAAACACAACATTTTGACCATGGTCACATCTGGAGGACTGGTGAACAATGAAATCTCTTATCCTCAGAAAGCCAAGCTTAACTCCGGCTTCATCTTGTGATTCAATGAATAAGGTTATCTCACATTCTCAAAAATAAATACTTAACCACAGTTAGGCTTTGAGAATGAGTGAATAACATCAATCTCCAATTCGCTAAATACTTTTCATACCATAGGTTACTTCTTGGGATTACGTGCAAACCGTTGATCTTGAAAACAATCAGTGGCTATCGTTGAATCACCTAAAGGCTTTGACCATCACCTTTTTATTACAAGAATCAGTGACCATTGAAAACACACTTAACTTTTCTTTGCTTTCCAAGTCACTGAATAATTTGGAGCTTCACTGACTAATTCTAAGATTCCACAAACACTTCACTCACTTAATCACCAAATAACTTAGGGCACCGCCATTCTTTCTTGAGATTAAATGACAAGAGTAAACCTTTAACCTTCGCTAAATTTATTTGTCAAAGCTACCAAATTGAGAGATGAAGAAAACCTGACTCGATCGCTAAATCACCAATTGACTTTGAGTAGGACCCAGTCTTTGTGAGATTAAAACATGACCGCCAGATGAAGAGACAATCAACGGCATCCACAGGATCACTAGAAAATTTTGAACCTAACTGCCCGATTTAGAGAACAAGAGATAACTACCTCGCCAAGTCACTAAATGATTTTGAGAAACCACCAGATATCAAGTGAAAAGGAGATTACACAGTCGTTGAATCACTGGATGATGATATTAACTATGACATGAATTGGGAGATTCAGTGACTGAAGAAAACTTTAACCAAAGGACTCACCATAGTCGCCAATTCATTGAGAGACTTAAGGACAAGGAAATACATTGCGTGATTCAGCGAAGGCAAGGAAAATACCACGTGCAGAAAGGAAAACTTAAGTGACCCAAAAATTAACGTGCAAATATAAAGACTAGGGCACACTCAAGACCAACCAAGGAATTAACCACTTCTCAAAACAAAAATGTCTAAGGCAAGGTTTTTACAACATAAAAATAACAAATTTTAAGGGATTCTAAAACCTAAACTAGACAAAGACACAACCTAGGACACTGAAACAAGATCAGGAACAAGAGACCTTAGAAAACATAAAATATACCCAATAGTGGCTCTATCTGAGGATGCTTGAAAGCGAGTTCATAGAAAGAAACCATGAATCTCTAGGAGGCAGACCACAAAACCCTATCCTAAGATAGGAAAACAAACACACCTGTACATATATACAGAACTACTATGCATGGAAAGATAGAATCAATTGAAGAAATATTTCAAGAATTGTCCATGCACTGGCAATTTCTGTTCCTCGCCATCCAAATTTCTCGGAAAGTATGAATCCTTTCCATGAATTTGATGAATAATGAAAGGCCCTAACCACAAGGATTCAAACTTTTTATGCTTTCCTTTGTCCTCGGCCCTGGCATTCCATTGCAAAACCATATCATTTGGCTGGAACTTTCTAGTAGTAGCTCTTTTGTGTAAGAGATATTTCATTTTCTATTGTAATTTTACATTATCTTTTTGACCTTCTCTTCTGATCTCATCCAACTCTACCAGTTGAATCATCCTATCTTCAAATGGATCACTGATTTCCATCTCTTCTTCTCTTATGAACTGGTAGATAGGCAATAAATTATTCACAGGGAGCCTAGATATTACACCATATACCATTTCAAAAGGAGATTTGCCTGTTGCTTTCTTTTCATTGATTCTGTCAGCCCATAGTGCCAATTTCAATTTCACATGCCACATCCTTTTATTCTTTTCCAAGGTTTTTTTTAGAATTTGCAGAATACTCTTGTTACTAGATTATGCTTGCCCATTTGCCTGTGGATGGTAAGGGGATGAATATGACATAACTATCCCCATTTCAGCACAAAAATTAGTGAATTCTTGAGACCTAAAGCTCATAGCATTGTCCATTACTAGTTTCATAGGAACACCAAACCTAGTAACAATGTTATTCATCAAGAATTCAATAAGTACTGTACTAGTTTCCTTTTTAGTTGGGATGGCTTCTATCCATGTAGTAAAATAATCAGTAGCCACAAGAATGTGACTATGTCCTCCACTAGATTTCTCTAAGAACTCCCCAATAAAATCCATGCCCCACATAGAAAAAGGGGCCTCTGCAACCATAGGGTTTAATAACAAAGCACCTGAAAATTTTAGTTTCTTTGAAAACCTCTGGCATGACTCACATTTTCTAACATATGAGTGGGTATCCTTAAATAAAACCAGCCATTAATATCTAGTTCTTAGAATTTTGTGAGCTATAGACCTACCTGAATGATTCCCTCCACACATCCCAAAGTGCATCTCTTTTAAAACCTTTTCAGACTGATACTTATCTAAACAAAAAAGCAGCATTCCATCATTATCTCTCCAAAATAAATCACCCTATTTTAAAGCATACCTTTGAGCATGTAACCTCAAACTCCTCTTTTGATTGTCATTCAAATCTTGTGGACAAGCAGCATATTTGAGAAAATGAACAATATTGGTATACCATGGTTGCATTTCTATACTTGTCACATTTTCCTCACCAATGGCTACATTGTTTACTTGCACAAGGTCCATGTTTTCCTCTATCATGATCTTAGCAAGTCCTAGACCTCTCAAAAGCTTGGTTATGTGGAGTTCAATGTCAAACTCTTGAATCCTATTGATCCATTTACACCTCTTCCCAGTAACCTCACTTTGACTCAAAATATCTTTTACTGCTGCATGTGGAACATATGCATTTACTTTTGCACATACCAAATAAGGTCTGAAAGCCTTAACCACCTTTACTAGTACATATGCATGTTTCTCCATCAAATCATAATTAAGCTTAGTAGATTGTAATGATTTACTGAAAAAAGCAATAGGATGCTCAAACCCTTCTTCATCTTTATGTAACAAAATAGCAGCAATAGTATGAAAAGATGCAAAGGAAAATAGAGAAAATGGTTTTGAATAGTCAGGGGATATTAAAATAGGAGCCTCTTGGATTGCAAGTTTGATTTTATCAAAGACTTGTTGAGTCTCACTATTCCAATCAAACTTAACATCTTTCTTCAAAAGCTTCACAATAGGTTTGACTAATTCAAAAAAATTGGCAATAAACCTCCTGAAAAAATTAATCTGTCCTAGAAAATATTGCACACCTTTGAAATTTTTGGGAGGAAGGACCTTTTTGATGGCTTCCACTCTTTCTAGATCAATCTTAACCCCTTCTTTAGAAACTATGTGACCAAGCAATTTTCCCTCTGTTACAGCAAATTGGCATTTTTTGGGATTTAGTGAGATGCCAAATTCTAGAGCCTTGACAATAACCTTTTCCAAATGTCTGCAATGATCTTCAGCTTTCTTAGAGTAGGCAGTTAGATCATCTTGATACACAACCATTAAGACATTGATCAATTCTTTAAAAGCAACATCCATTGCTCTTTGAAAAGTTGCTCCAACATTCTTCAAGCCAAAAGGCATGCGAACATAGACATAAGTTCCCCAAGGGGTAGTGAATGCTATCTTGAATTGTTCAAATTCTTTGACCAAGACCTGGTTGTATCTTGAAAACCCATCCATCATAGACAACAATTCATAGCTAGTTACTCTATGCAACATAGCCTCCATGTTAGGCAATCCATAGTTGTCTTTGAGTGATGCAACATTTAAATTCCTGAAATCAACACAGAGTCTAATGTCACCATTCTTTTTTCTTACTGGTACAAGAATAGAGACCCAAGAAGAATGCCTAATAGGTTCAATGATACCAGCATCTCTCAATTTTGTCAATTCAGCTTGCATCTTTGTTGCTAATAAAGGGTTGATAGGTCTCTTTTTCTATCTAAATGGCTTGGTTTCTTCCTTTAGAGGGATTTCATGTTGAAACAAATCAGCTCTATATGCTTCAAGATCATCATAGGACCAAGAAAATACATGCTTTTATCTCTTTAAGAGTCTTATCAAATTTCCTTTGACCTCTCTACTCAACTTTTTCTCAATGTACACCATCTGAGGGGAAGTTTCAGATCCTAAGTTTATTTCCTCCAAGTCTTCCATTTTTGTGTTAGAATTTTGAGACAGGTAACCATCATTTATTTTAAACATTCCTTCTAACTCCACTAACCCCTTTGGTATGTGATTTGAAGGTAATTGTACTATCTCATTTCCCATAATACACTCTTTCCCTTCAAGATATTGATGTACTTCATTAAAATCTATCTGTTTCCCATCATACTAATATAGACCCTAAAGAAACCTAATGATATCAAAATCATCCTCAAAAACTTGCCAATTATACACATTATCAGGCACTGCAGGCCTACTTTTGATTTCTAACATGGACACACCAGTGAGGGTAATATCATTATTTTTAAGGGCAACATTAGCAAGATAATCTGCCATGATATTATTGGACCTTTCTAACCAAATGAGATTGAAAGCCTCAAAGAATTCTAGTCTATCCCAGACAACATGTTTGTACAATTTCAATCTCTCATCCTTGGTAGCATACTTAGATCTTACTTGAGCTATAATTAATTGGGAATCACCATGGACCTTTAAACATTTGATACCATGCTTTATAGAAACATCTAATCCCAATATTAAACCTCATATTCATCAGTATTATTAGTTCATTCAAAGGTCAACAAGGAGTATTTAAATGTAATACCTGATGGGGAAATGAAGACAACACCGGCCCCTAATCCTTCCTTGGAGCATCCACCATCAAAGAACATTTTCCAAAGTCCATTATACTACAATATTAACTCATCTACTATTGGATCTGTGTTCTTCATCTGAGGCACTATCTCTTCAATCATGAAATTATTCATGTCAATGTCCACGAAGCAATTCAAGTCTTCTGGTGCAACTTTTTCAACCATGACTGAAGAATGAGGTTCCATATACAACCTCACCTTAGTCCTATTGACTGGGATAGTAGCATATGACAAATCCAATTGCAATTTTCCACCCACTGTTGCAGCCCATTGTCTTGACAATAGCATGCCATAATGAGGCTTTGTATCATCAACAACCACATCCATTTTGTATGTGGCCTCTGGGAATGCAAAAATCTTAACTTCAATTCCAATTAGATTTCCTACAATAGGCACCATCCTATTATCCATAGCATAGCATCTACCATTAGAAGTATCAACTTGTAATCCTAGCTCTTTCATTACATGATAGGGCATTACAGTTGTAGCAGCACCATAATCAATCATACAATTTTTTAGTAGAAAGTTATTCACTATCAGTGTAACATAGAAAGGGTCAATAGAAGAAGGTTCTTGTGTCATAATGCTTCCAACACATACATTAGAAATGTTATCGATTGAAATAGTCCCTTCTACTAAATTCCCCTTCTCCTGCATAGTAGGAGCTACCCCTTATTCACTTATGAGAGCCAGGGTTGCTGTCTTGTGTTCCTCAATTTTCAGCATTTCAAGTAAAGGGATGGAAACCTTCATTTGGGATAGGGCATGTCTCATATCAAAGGTAGGGGGATCTACAAAAATATCAGGATACTCTTTAGGCCTAACAACTTTCTTTTTACCCTTGTCAACAATAATTTCCTCATTCTTTTTCTTTCTAGTTACAAGCCCTTCTTATTATTTACAACATTAGGCTTTGGGGAATCTTTATTCTAAAAATTATCCTTAACAAACACTGACCTAGGGATTCCTTGATCAGTATCCACCCTCCTGTTCCTTAAATTGTATGAGGATTTGGCTTGAGTTATAGAAGCCACGGTTAGAGTTCTAATTTCCTCATCACTAGGCTTTCTCCATTTCTTTTCATCTGATCCTGATCCTACCATATGAACTTTACAAGTGTTATTATCTAATTCATCATGATCAAACTGATTAAATACTTGTTGTTCATAATCAGAGAGAATCTTCCTTTTATGATCAACATCTGAGCAAATCTCTTCATCATCTGAAGATAAGAGATCCCCCATTACTTCAGTAGTAAACATGTTAACAGCAGGCTTTTCAGATTCTTCATAATCTCCTACATATGAGTCATTAGCCTCTTCTCCTAATGCCTGAGCCATAGCACATTGGAAAGGTGAATGAGGCATATTACAAGCCAGACACTAAGGGATATTTTCCACATTATGTGTTGTGCATTTCTTCAAAGGATCTGGTGTATCTCTTCCCTTTTGGGGTTCATTGCTATCAGGGACAGGCCTCCCATCTTTCCAATTTGTCTTATAGGGCATATCTCTTAAATTGGGGAGTCTCTCGTGCCTTTGATAAGGTGGTCTTGTATCTTGAAAATTTCTACCACCCTTTTCAAACTTTGTTGGGAAGTCTTTGGTAATACTAGCTCCTTTGTCCATTTTTTCATCATCTTTGGATGGCCTTGTAGGTTGTGCAATGACTTCCTTCCACAATCTACCTTCATCTCTCTTATACAATTGACCAGATGCCTTCTGGTTACTTTCAATGTTTATGGCTAATTTGAAGGCATCCCTTAGGGTACAAGGATTCTTATCTCTCAAGAGATAAGACATTTTACCATCCATAGAATTAAAATAAGTAGTCAAGAAAACTGCATCATCCAACCTCAATACTTGGAATAACTTGTACATAGCCTTTTGAAATTTGCTATTAAATTCTGACATGCTTTCATTGTAATGCTTTTTGATATTGTTAAATTCATTGAGCATGTAACTTGAATTCACATGTTCTACATATTGTTCCTTGAAACATCTGACAAACTCATCCCATGATGCAATACTATTCTCAGGCAGACCCCTATGCCAATCTTGGGCATCTTCAATCAATGATTGAACAAAAAGCTTCATTATTACATCTTCATGCTCAATCTCATAAACATTAATTTTATCTATGAAGAATTTCAGATGTTCTTCACATGTAACCACATTGTTTCCAGTAAACTTAGGGATTTTTTCTCTAATGTCATTTGGGATGAGATTAGGCTGACCAGGGATACCATCAAAAAATAAAGGCTTATATCTATCTAGGTGAACTAGCCTTCTTTGGAAATTTTGTGAGATCTGGGCAGTTGCTCCAATATTTTGACTAGGTATTCTGGCATTTTGAGTACCAATCACAGGGACTGTTGTACTAACATTTGGAACAAATCCAGGTATATTTTTCTTGGGATTTGAGACTTGAGCTTTGAAGGTGGTATTACAAGGTTGACAAGAGGGTATTGTTCCTAAATTCATAGGGAAAGAGCTACTGGTAGACACATTCATATTTGCATGTAAGAAAGCAATCTTTCTCTTCATTTCATCAGCAGCAGCCTCTAATTCCAACCTTTCAAGTTGAAGGGCCAAATCTTCCTTAGCCTTTCTTGCCTTTTCCAGTTCTAAGCCTACTTGGGAAACAATACTAGAAGGAACATCATTTTTCTTAGGCTCATTAATGCTTATGCCGACCACTTTTTGCTTTCCTTTATCAAAAAAAATTTTAGGGGCATATCTAAGGTCCTCATTCCTCTTAATCTCTGAGGGCTGTAATTGTCTGATAACAGGACCTTCTTCTACAAATTCATCCTTCTATGGGTTGGGTTCACCAGCATTTGCTTGGTTCCTCAAAGTTCCTATATCTCCAAACAACTCTTTGTTTAAACCACGAACATCTTGATTCAAACTTTTAGCCTGAATCTCATTGCTTTTTGTTTTTCTAATGAGATTTTGTCTTTCCATCAACAAATCATAGATTTATTGTTCCCGTACTTTCATTATTTTAGTAATTTTTGCTAATTGTTCTTCTTCTTTCCTATTTAGGGCTGCTACTTCCTCTCTTAACTTCTCAGAATCATAGGAAGCGGTTTCTACAGTGGATGTCTCCCCTAGCTGTTATAAAGTTTTTTTTGTAAGAAAGAAACCTACATCAGTGAATTCATCTTCTTCAATGGGATTAATCATGCTAGGTTTACTTCTCCTATTAACTTCTAGTCCATCAGAAGATGAGGAAGCTTCTTGAGGAATGAGTGTAGGGATTCTGTCCCTAACGGGTCTAGGAGAACTAGGGTTGAAAATTCCTCACCTAGACCATTGTCTCCTGCTAGGCGTTCGTAGCTCATCCATATTACTTTCTGGATGATCTCTATAATATGACCTAGTATATCTTGGATGACTCATGACGTATCACCACAAGATATAACAATTTTTTATAGATATAAGCAACTGGTAAACACAGACTTTTAGAGTCACCACCAACAGACAAGTGGGAATCAAAATAATATGTTGGTCTTCAACAAACATAATAGACATTATTGCATAGATCTATTGTATATTCTTGTTAAATCCCCAATAGAGTCACCATTTTTGTTAGCAATTAAACCTGCAGATGGTTGAAATATTTAGAAATTCACTGAACTTATGACTCATGCATTCCCAACAGCTGCATCTAGCACAATTTAAATGCTAAGGTATGAAGGCTTTGAGCCTTCTTCACTTTGAGTGTAAAACTCAGACGGGTTTACCTTTCAATTGCTTCTACAAAGCATAAAAAAATTGATCTATGTACTTGACATAGCCAATACAGCTCATTAACATACAAGTAAAAGTAAATGGATATATTTTCTTGATAAAATGATGGTGAACAGATGCAAATCAAACTAAACTAGTGCCTTATCCATGGGGCTAGAGTCAAAATCAAACATCTACAGAAGCCTATTAACACAAAGATACTGAAATTCAAATAAATTGCCTAACAATTCATTTTCCCAATTCCCAACCCTGCCATCAAATTCATGCATAGATTTTCAAATCCCAGAGACCTCCCTGAAGGTTTACTCTCTCGTTGAGAGAAACTCGAGTTCAACCCCTATATTCACCTTGTGAATAACACATTAAAAAGCCTTACTAATTAATGCATGAGAAATTCAAAGCATCCATACACAAAGACAACTAGATATAACAATGAAATTCCAATATATTTGTATTAATCTTCAACTGTATCCATTAAATTTTTTACAAAAACCTCGCAGAAGTCAAATTCTATATTCAGTCTTTTTTACAAAAACTTCAACCACCCTTACAAACAGAGAAAACTTGCTATATATACCTCTAGCCATCTTGGATTGCTCGAAAGGATGCAACAAGCTTTGCATGGCTAGGAAAAGACTTGTACTATAGACAAAAAGTACAAAACCATAATGACAATGAATGGAACAACAAAAAGTAGTTCACAACTACCAGCATCTTCACAGGTGGCACCTTTGTCTGGAGATATTTCAGAGCAGTTACTTTGATTTGTAGCATGAATGATGACTGCCAATACAAGCTAACTTACATCATCCTTTGTTTGAAACATGCTCTCCCTTGAATTCTGGATCAGGTACCATGTGTACTTTCTTCTTCTTCCTCTTCCAACACTTGGACAACTGGCTTCTTCTTTTTCCTCTTTGTCATTTTGTCCCATGCTACCACATCATCATCAGATGGCCAATTGTAAGCCTATAGTTGTTGTAGTGACTTGATATGTAGGTCTCACATGGAATTAGTTATACCTTTAGGTTTTTCCATAAACCGTATGCAATCACTTTCAACTTTAAATAAACTATCAATTATACTATTGCATCCTTCCAAGTCTAAGGCACTGTCACTATTAAGGAAAGCATCTTGTTTAATTACTAACTGATCCATTGATGCCTTCCACACATCTATACTGACTACATTTCCATTATCATCATATATAGAAGGCAAGTACTTACTGTAGTCCTTATCAAACATAGCCAACTTGGCTTTTATCTGGTTAGATTTTCCTTTAAAAAAATTTGAGATAGCACTTACCAAACCAATCTTTTCAAATACTTTTGTTACTACCTCACGAATATCAGGCCTATACTCCTAGAAACCATCAAGTTTTTCAAACAATAAGCTCCTCCCTAACCATACACTGTATAGTGGCTCCAAAGTGATCAATGACTCATTCACTTTATCATTGGCCTTGTGCAATAGACTAACTGATTGATGGACTAACTCCATCTTCTCCTTTATTCTACTTTGCCTATACTACAAAATCTTTGTTATAGTATCCAGGGATGCATCCAACCTTGCTTTCTCTAAATCCTCAGCAGGCTTATCAGGAATCTCTATATCTACCTGAGGAGGGGCCTCAATTTGCAAAGGAGGGGGAGGAACTACCTTTAAGCCTTCTTCAAGCTTCACATTTAAATCATCAACCTCATCCTCCAATTTCTTAACCATCATAAGCTGTAGGTCCATGTCCTTTGCTACTTTCATTGAATTTTCAAATAATTTATCATACCTTTCTGACAGTTGGATAGTTTTGGCCTCATTAAGGTGGGCAAGGTGTACAACTACCTTCGACACCTCAAGATGAGTAGTATTTTGCAAGGTCTTGACTATCCTATCTCCCTCCATCTTGTCTTCAATTCTCACCAATGATTTATTCTGAGTTCTTGGGGCTAGAGACCATAAAGCCACTGCTTGAGACTTAGGGTCATAGCCACTTCCCCTGATCATATCATCAATCTAGACCTCATAGGACAAACTACCCTCAGGCTGCTCTTTTATTTGATCTATGATGAAAGCAAATGTCAAGTCCCATCTAGGAGTTAAGAGCATACCACTTGACTTAACCATTTCTCTAGCCTCCTCTACAGTGATTTTTTCAAGACTTGGATCATATGATGTTAAAGCCCTCATTGTCTCTTCACTTGGTTGCATGCCTTCGAGCAAAAACTTTTTCACTTCCTCATGTTTCCTCCAAATGAGGAAATCTCTAAATTCCTTACTTTTTATGAATTGCTCATCATTTAGAAACTCTTCCTGATAGAGTTCTCTCTCATCCTTTCCTTGAAACAAGGGCAAATCCCCTTCTTCCTTTGTTACAATTATCTTTCCATCCATGATGGCCTTTCTTATTTGATGGTGATAAGCCCTATTACCAGGCACAAGAGCTCAAGCAATTTCAATTACCTTCTTCTTTTTTCTCTACTTTGAAGGCTCACCAACCTCAAGTTTCTATTTTTTCAATGGTGGCTCAGAAGTGGCCCCTTCCTCCTATTGACCTTTAGTCACATCAATTATTGGTACATCCTCTCCTTGAGGTGGGCTACTACCCTATTGAAACTCATCAGTGTACTCCTAATGTTTAGAGGTTGAATAATCCCTTGGGACATCCAAATTTTCCTCAAGCAACTCTTCTAACTTATTAGATAGGGTGCTATGCATCTCTATCATCTTTTCCATTCTTTGTAGAAATTAGAGCTCAGGGAAATAACCAACAAAAGGAATATCAGCCCTCTTAAGCCTTTTCCCAATGTTAATCAACTCAAAATATTTGTTCCACCTCTTCCTGGACTCATCAAAATCTAAGATATTTCTTATCACATCTTCTTCATCTAGTCCCTCATGCTTCTTAATTGACCCTATGTTTGGAATCAGATTCATCCTAGTTGTCCTGATGAAACCCTCAGAGTCCACATACCTGCAAGTGGCTGAACACATCTTAAAATGATTTAACCAAATGCTGACCTAATCCAAAGCCCTTTTGCCAATTAGGAAACTATCCATTCTGAACTGCCTGGGTGTAAAAGTTCCCTTTCTATGAGGTACAAGAATATCCTTGTCAGTCCACATCAATTGCCATATGAATTCCATCATGGCAACTCTAGGAGGCACATATCTAGGTAACAAATATGGGGGTTGAGGGAAACCATAAACCCTAATAATTGTGACTGTCCCCAAGGTAGAAATCACCCCAATTGTGATTTCCAACCCACTTATCCTCAAACTACATTGGCCTTAGCAATCTCAAGACCTTAGGTGATAATATTACAACATCAGTACCCAACATTCCCAAAACTAGATGAACAAAGTAATTTTGAAAAATGGAAAAATTACACTCATTGGAAGTGTAATTCCAAGCCCTCAACCAGCACTGTAATGGGTTTGATTGGTCATTATAAGTAGTCCTCAACCTTAACATCCTAGCATCAAAGGAATTAACATGGTGGAACAAAATCAAGTGCATGAGTAGGGAATAATGCAAACACTTGATAGGTCTTTTATTTTCTTTGGTAGATTTCAAACCCTCATGAATCCTATCGATTACATACTAGATGTAATCATAGTCAGTGTTTGATGGAGAGTTCTGAATATCTAAAATTATCATTAACAACTCGGTAGGCATTTTTTCCTCATCCCCATCTATTCCTAAAACCTTACACAACCCATGACACAAGAATTTCATATAATTACACAAGGATGAAAATAGATAAGGAGCATTCATTTTTCCAGGAAGAGGGGCAATGTATTTACCCTTCTTGGGTATGTGCTTAACAATTTGACTCTTAATAGACCCAAGATTACTCGCATACTTATCTCTCTCTTTTTTCAGGTCAATCTCAACGGAAGAAGAAGCATAAAAGTCAAAAGCCCTCATGAAGGATCCCCTATCTAAGGTAAGGAAAATAGACTGGTCTTCTCTCCTAATAGTTTTTGAAATGGGGTCATAAAGCCTTGCTAACACAATAACTAGGTCAACATCAAGGAAAACATCAGGCACACAATCAACTTAGCCATCCCTAGAGCCCAAGCATTACAGATCGGAATTGCTTTATGCCTATTATTATAAAAATATGTGAAGATGGTGTAACCTGATCCTGTAGGTGTGATAGGATCTCTGCACTTATCCATAATATCTTCAAAGGCTATGTCAATGGCTTTCTTGTTTTGGTTTGTACTAGGTAGTAGCTTGAAAAACTCATCAGAATAATTCAGCTTTCCTTTGTCTTCTCCGCTCTGCTCCTTCACACCTCCACTGGAAGACACAACACTCACTTCTGGATGACTCATTCTATCGAGAAAGAAGATACCAAAGCTCTGCAACTTCACTTCTTCACTTTTGGAATCTCGGCGGCAATAATTCTCTATCAACCTCAAAATAACTGTGAGCACAGAAAGCAATGAGGTCCTGATTATATAACCTTGAGAATTGAATTTGAACATAGGCTAAATCACAACGAATCCTTGCAAAGTCACTTCAATATTCAATTTCACATGTTTCCAACTTTCGAATCAGGCTAGTCATGGCGTGGATGCTGACAGAATGATTTAAAAAAGAAAAAATAGGGCGTGAGAGCTATGATTGTGGCTTTTTTCATTAAAACCCTTAATTACTGACAAAAACTTTGTTAAAAACTGATTTGATAGCTTTCTACCCTTTCCAGCTTGGCAAAGTACTTCTCTCCATGTTGCAATGGCTCATAACACTTATTGGCCTGAAAACTTAACCATATATAATTTAGAGACCCAGTGAACAAAAGAAACTCATGATCTCCAAAAGAAATGTTAACCCGAGGTCAAGATTGGAGATCCAGCAACAAGGCTATTCATGAAGTCTCAGAATGATTTCTTAACTCATGAGTTTACTCTAAGATTTCATGACCACCGTTGATCCCAAAGATGATCAATGGTCTAAAGGCAATCTATTAAAATGCACACTAAGCCCCACCCGGCTCAATGATTCAGTGACCAAAGACTTTGCCAGTTCTCGAAATCATTTTCTTAACTCAACATTCATTTAGAGAATCAGTGAACAAAGGAATCTGCAAACCTATGAAACACAACATTTTGACCACGGTCACATCTGATGGACTGGTGAACAATGAAATATCTTATCCTCAGAAAGCCAAGCTTAACTCTAGCTTCATCTCGTGATTCAACGAACAAGGTTATCTCACATTCTTGGAAAGAAATACTTAACCATAGTCAAGCTTTGAGAATGAGTGAATAACATCAATCTCCAATTTGCTAAATACTTTTCATACCATAGGTTACTTCTTGAGATTACGCGTTGACCACTTATCTTGAACACAATCAGCAGTTGTCGCTGAATCACCTAAAGGCTTTGACTATCACCTTTTTATTACGAGAATCAGCGACCATTGAAAACACACTTAACTTTGCTTTGCTCGCCAAGTCGCTGAATACTTTGGAGCTTCACTAACTAATTCTGAGATCTCGTGAACACTTCACTCGCTTAATCGCCAAATAGCTTAGGGCACTGTCATTCTTTCTTGAGATTAAGCAACAAGAGTAAACCTTTAACCTTCACTGAATTTATTTGGCAAAGCCGCCAAACTGAGAGATGAAGAAAACCTGACTCAGTCACTAAATCACCAATTGACTTTGAGTATGACCCAGTCTTTGTGAGATTAAAACATGACCGCTAGATGAAGAGATGATCAACGGCATTCGCTAGATCTCTAGAAAATCTTGAACCTAATCACCCGATTTAGAGAACAAGAGATAACTACCTCACCAAGTGGCCAAATGATTTTGAGAAACCACTAGATATCAAGCGAAAAGGAGATTACATAGTCATTGAATCGCTGGATGACGATATTAACCCTGACATGAATTGGGAGATTCAGCAACTGAAGAAAAATTTTATCAAAGGACTCACCACAGTCACCAATTCACTAAGAGACTTAAGGACAAGGAAATACATTGTGTGATTCAGTGAAGGCAAGGAAAATACCATGTGCAAAAAGGGAAACTTAAGTGACTCAAAAAGTAACGTGCAAATATAAAGACTAGGGCACAATCAAGACCAACCAAGGAATTAACCACTTCTCAAAACAAAAATGTCTAAGGCAAGGGTTTTACAATATAAAAATAACAAATTTTAAGGGATTCTAAAACCTTAAACCAGACAAAGACACAATCCAGGACACTAAAACAAGATCAGGAACAAGAGACCTTAGAAAACCTAAAATATACCCAACATGTTCCTTTGTTCATATTTCTTAGGGATTTGAGGTGATATTGGAGTGGTGTAATTGGATGTGATGGATGGATGTATCTAAGGATCCAAAATGGATGGAAGGGATGAAGGGTTTAGCAGTGGGATATGAGGGCCCAAAATGGAGGTAGGTGAGGAAGGGATTGAGTTTTAGATATAAGAGCCCAAAATGGATGTAGAAGATGAAGGGTTTGGATAAGGACCCAAAATAGATTTGGAATATGGGTGATGGGAACTTTCAACTTTAGATGTAGGGATTTTAGATATGGAAGGTGTGTAAGGTGTACCAACAGTTTGAGACATTTTTTTTTCAATGGGATATTTATTATTTTGACAACAAGATGTGAACCCATGTGAATGGGGAGGAGATGTAGGAGGAATGATAGGCTCTTGAAGGAAGCCATTTTGGATAGATGTGGAGGAACCGAGCTCATGTATATGGGATTCATGGATGGATTGGATAGGATCATGAGGGGAATTAGTGGGGATAATAGGATATTGAGATGGATTGGAATAATGATGTGGAGATGAAGGGGTACTTTGATCTTGAATTTGGGGAGGAGTATGTAGTGGAGTGGAAGGGATGGTAAGATCTTGAGATGGAAGGATATCATGGAATGGGGTGGAGGGAATGGTATCATGAGATGGGGTAATTTGGTCTTGACATGAAGGGATATTAGTGAAAGTCAATGTTAAGCTTTGGTATGGAATCATATCATTGGATGAGGTGGAGGATATTTCATGATCTTGATTATAAATGGAACTATGAGGTGAATCAAGAGGAATAAATGGATCTTGAGATAGAGGAACACTTTGATCTAAAGAGGAATAAGAGTCCATGCTAGCATGATTTTGGACAAGGTCTTGAGATATATGGACTTGTGAGGGTGAGGTGATGGAGGGGTTAGGATCTTTAAATTCAATCTTTCATTTGTCAATGAGGTCTTGGAATTTTTTTTTAAACTTTAAGCACTTCTTGATATTTTAACCCTTGGTGCGATGATAATCACAGTATTCGTTTTACTTATACCAAGTAGGTTTGGGTTGATTTTCATCATAGGGCATAGTGTTCAGAAACAAAATCATGTTTTGGTCAACAAGTAGGTGGAATAGGACATCAAGAGGGTCTACAAGGGGAGTGTATTGTCTAGCTTTGGGTGATTGTGAAGCTTTGGAGGAAAGGAATGATGTGGGTTTTGGAGGATTGGGATTGTATGGAGGTTGAGAATTATGTGGAGGATTGGGGTTTGATGGTGGATGAGGATTATGGATTTGGAGAAAAAGGGGAGGATACATGTCTTCAAATGCAAACTTTTTCTTTTGATCCCCATTTTGTAAGTTAAGGACAATAGTTTTAAGCTCTTTGATTTCTTGGGCAAGGTTAATCATGTGAGAGGCATCATGTGGGTGATAGAGGGAATCATGTGTGGATGGAGGATAATGAGGTGAATTTACATTGTCAAAGGTAGAGGAAGGACCAGAAATATAAGATGGATTAGGATTATATATGATGTGTTGAGGATTGATTTGGTAAGTGGGTTGGATTGGAGGTATAGTTTGGAGATTATGATTTTGCACTTTAAAGTCCTCAACCATTTTGTGAAACCAATCCATATTCATGATGTTTGAATTAGATATTTTGGATTGGATTAGAGGAAGATTTGAATTAAGAGTGAAAGATTTGATGACAGATGAAATATGAACTTAAGACTAGGAGCAATTTGGATTTTGATTTAAAAGGGCAGGGCCTCAAGGACTTTGATATGATTAGATGATGGATTTGATTGATTTAGAGGGAAGGAACTAAAGAATTTTGATTTATTTTATTTTATTTTGATTTTGGATTTGCGAGGGCAAGGCCTCAAAGTTAGATGAGATTTCATTTGATTTGATTTGATTTGATTTGGATGATGATTAATGTCCAATTATTATAATGTTGCTCCTAAGAAAAAAGTGGAAGATTAGAAGATGGTGTAGATAAATATTTGGATTAAAAATGGATGAAGTGGAAGGATAGATTAGGGATGTTTGAAGACAAGTTGAATGCATGGTGTGATTTATTTGGATGATAGGGGAGATATGGATTGAATTAGAACATAAAAATAATTAATGCAATTTGCATGTCAAAAAGATTTTCATGAGTCTCAACACAATTGAAGACACATCAAACACACACTACCTAAGGTCAAAAAGGAAGTGTACCAACATTTTCCCGCAACTTGATGCTCTTAGTCCCACCGGGCATGCCAAAATGTGTGCAATGAAATTATGGACCTATTTGCTGCAAATGAAAAATACCAAAACACCAAACAAAATCACATTAGATGTTAGTCATTTCAAATGCAATAAAATAAGTAACTTTAACTACAACCTAAATGAGCTAAAACAAGGGCACCCAATAACCTTATTTTATTTTCTCTTAAAGATTATTGTGGGTATGCTCTCCCAACACAATAGAATGCAATCTAATGCAAAGACTATAAGATACAAAATGAGGGTTTTGGAAACAAGTATGAGGAACTTGCCCCAAATCTCACAATGATGTGCAAGTGCAAGATCTATGAAGAAGATAGTGCACAAGCAAGATGATGCAAGATATTTTTTAATAAGAAATGCAATGCAAGCTAACCAAGAATGAAAATGCAAGATTCCAACTAAGCTATGAAATCAAAACTATTCTACCATGCAAGAATTGAGATCTAAGCTAAGAATGAAAGTGAAACAACTATGATAAGAAATTAAAATGCTAAAAATGCTAGAATGTTAAAATGTTATGTGCTCAAATGAGTGATCAAGTTCTCTAGAATGCTTGATGATTATTCTTACAAGATTAGCCTACAAATGAAAGAGAGGTCTTCTTTTATAGAAATTAAATAAGATTGGATGGAGGATATTAAGAGGCAAAAGAATGGATGGCCAAGATTAAGAGAAAAAGGGAAGTGGCTAAGATGAAGAGGCAAAAGAAATGAGTGGCTAGGATTAAGAGGCAAAAAGATGCAAAAGTCAAACTTCACTTTTAGAGGGAAAGAGACAAACTTCACTTTTAGAGGGAAAGAGAAATTTAAAAATGATTGGTAGAGAAAACAGATGGAGAGGTGGCTACCTTGGAAAAGTTCATTGTGCACATGATTAGAGGTAATCTAAATTTTAATTAAAATTAGAGGAATATTAGACAAAGGTAATATTAGGAAAAGGGGAAAAGGGATGAAATTTAATTTAATCATGGTTTAGAAGAACTTTAGGCTAGTTGGGGAATAAAATAAATAAAATTTATTTTTACAAAGGGAAATGGAGGGATAATATATTAAATTAAATTTAACATATTAAAGTATTTAAATAACATTTAAATGCAAAGGAAAAATGAATTTAGTTAATTAAAGTAAATTTAATTAAATAACTAGAAGAATGTAATGATTATAGTCAATTAATAAAATTAACCATAATGTTAAGGAAAATATTAATAAAAATTAATATTAGAATACGAATGGACAATTTTAGGTGTCTACACTTCCTTTACTGCAACAAATGCAATTTCTTCTTCATCTCTTCCATCAAATTCCTCATTAGTAACACCTTCCTCAGCTAGGCAACATGCTTTCGTGTTCTTATCCTTGAATCTCCTTGGCTTCTCCTTCCTTTCATTGTCAGGACATCTAGAGGCGATATGTCCAATCTTATTACATGCAAAGCACTTCAAGGGAAACTTACCCTTATATTTACCTTTACCTCTAGGAAGCCTTTTAGAAAATAAAGCTTCCAATTCCTCATGATCTCTTTCTTCAGACATGATTGATTCATAATCATCAGGGTAATATTATGAATAACTATTAGATTTCTCCTTTCCTTTCCTAGATGGTGCAAGAGTCAATGATGACTTGAAAGATACTTCAACTTTTGGCATATTGTTATCATAATTTCTTAACTCAAATCCAATTACTTTCCCTATTAATGCATCAAGAGTAACAATAAAATTTCCTAGAGATCTAAGATCTTGTATAGATGAAACCCTAATAGCATACTAAGGAAATAAATTTCTCAACACATCCTCCTTGGTAATATTACCACCAGCACCTCAAGTAGTAGCAACAACTTCTTTGATTCTCTAACTATATTGCTCAATGTTCTCATTTTATTGCATCCTCATGTCATCATGTTTTCCTTTCAAACTATCAACCTTTTCCTTCTGCACATGTGGATCTCCACCATAGATGGCCTTCAACTTCTCCCACATCTCATAAGTAGTATCCAAGTCTTTGACATCAATAAACTATGCATCTGAAAGAGTACTGGAAATAGCTTCCATAGTAGAAGTATGTTCTTTTCTGATCTTCAATTGATTTGCAATCAGGATTCATGAAAGGATAGTATACTTAGTAACCACATGATCTCAATATTGATCACCCATACCTTTAAGATAGAGCTTCATTCGGATGCACCAAAATGAGTAGTTATCTCTTGTGAATTTAGAACCTTCCTATCTCATCATCTTCAGATCTTTACCTCAAGTTGTTAAGATTCACCACAACAGAGGACCAAGGCTCTCATACCAATTGTTAGTCCTAAAATCAGATTATTAAGAGGGTGGGTAAATTAGTAATCAACCAATTATTCAACTTTTTTAACCTCTTAAACTTTACAACAACATTCACAAGATTAATAGCAAAAAATGAAAATCATAACCATAAGCACATCCACATAATAATGAAACATTGACACACATATTTATCTCATGGAAACCCACATCAGGATAAAACTACGGTGGGGATTAGTACCCACTAAATGATGTACTCTTCTAAAGTACACCCTGTGAGGAGCTTAACCCTGTTAGGAGTTTACAACAACACTATTAGGTCTTTCCTAATTAAGGGATTTATCTTAGGCTTGTTAGGACCTCTTCCCTATTAGAGTAGCCTTGTTAGAGGACTTTAGAGAAAAGCTAATGTGCCACTCTGTTGAAGGATTTACAATAAGGCCCTGCTAGGATCCACCTAGTTAAGGGATTTTGACTGTTGCAACTATTAGGGAACAACATAAAGAATGATCTATAGAATAGCACTACCTCTGCTTGATCAAATCCAATAAAGTACACAATCTCTTCTCAAAATACTTAAATCTTCCCTGGATTGATCACAACTCCCACTTTACAACCACACTTTCCCAACACATGATCAACACTCTTGACTTTCAACTTCATCCATTATATATTGAAATTTTAAGTACACCTCCTTAATAAAACCCTACATTTGAAATACATTTGAGTTTCAAATATATTGCTCAGATTCAACTCACCACAAAACAAAATTAAATGTGCAAAACAAATTTCCAAGACCGCATCGACTAATACAATAATTTATATAGAATTTTGTGTCAAGCAGTCAAACACATGCTTCTTCTAGAATCTTCTTCACACACTAGCATCGAACAATGTGAAGCCATCCCATCACCTTCAACCATAAAGACATGACACTAGATCATGATTGACTCAACTAACTCCACCGCAACCTCAACACTGATCACCAATCAAAGAGTTATCAATTTTTGCTCAAGAACACAAACACTTAACCTGTTAACAACTCTATATCTTCTCATTGATCACCTATCCTTTACATCGGTCACTCAAATTAGTTACAATTTTTACCATAGCTTCTACATACTATCATCAACCTTCTCCTATGACCGCACCACATAACTCACCATAGATTTTACAAATCAATCAAATCACTTATCACATGTCACTAACTATTCTAGTAGTTGCACTGTTAACATTCATCTAATCATAACTTTCTTATCGATATACATCAATAATAGTGATCATACATTTTACATTTAGAGACATCCCCAAGTCTCTCATAAGAATCGCTACAACTAAAACTCATCGCAAAACCTTGATCATCATACTTATACTTAGCAACATATTAGGAACACTAGGCCAATACTTGACATCAATGATAACCCAATAATTGATCATCATGCAATCAAATTTGTATCATGGAAACACCATAACTCACTTACCATCACTTCATCAATTATTCCAACAAGTTATATATGCTATTATGCAGTATATAACTCTTGATGGTAGAGTCACTAGAGTTTATGGATACCATTTCATTCTTTTGAACCATTTTAGGCACGGTATCAAGGTATCTTTTCCTTTTTACCTACTATGTTATTTGAATGCTAGCATCAAGGATTTTAGGGCTAATTACCCTTGGGGAAACCCTACCCTCCATGAGGGTCTTATGCTTTTAATCTTTGATTACTATAATTCCATTGTCGTTGAGCATTATGTTCTTGGTAATTCTGACTCAAAGGAAGAGATTTATAAAGAAGGGTATGGTGAAGAGTTTCCTAAGTCCTCTATTCCTACAAAGAAACCTAAAAGTGTGGGTAAGGGAAAAGGCCAGCCCCTGCCCCTACTTCCTCTCACAAAAATGGTGGAAAAGATAGTAATCAAAATATTATTAAGGAGGAGAATGTGCTTGAAGAAGAGGAAGGTGATGAGGAGAGTTGGGAAGCTGGTGAGGAGTTCTCTCCCCCCCACCCATGAAAAAACCCAAGTGTAGTGGTAGTTCCCCTGTTCATTAATTTGACAAGGAAATGGGCAATCCCCTTTCCCCTCACTCTCTTTGGCTTCCCAAAGAGATGGTCAGACCCCCTATTGAAAGAAAACAAAAAAATGTGGTCTTCAGAGAGGATGTTCCTATTACCCTTGCTAGCTCTAAGGAGTGCGATGAGGAAGATGAGGATACTAGGGGTGGTGTTTATTTTAGTGATATGGACCGATACAATAGATAATCTTCCAAAGGTGTGGTGCAGACTCCCAAGGAGGGGGTTGTGGATTTCTATAGGATTATTCGATGGGTGTTCCATGAGGTTAAGGACATCAATATCAAGCAAAGGGTCCTTTCAAGTAAGATCAAAATTCTTGAGACCAATGGTGTGGGAAAGAACATTATGGTTCTTGAGTTTTCTAAAGATATTTGGACTGCTAGTGAGAAGAATATAGTCATTGATGACCTTTCTAAAGTAGTTAAAGATGTTGCTATCCTTAGGGAAAACTGAGATGAAAATTGGGGAAATTGTACCTAGGATCTCTAGCCTAGAGGATACTTTAAAGAAGATAGGTGAGAAGAGATAAAAAAATCTCAAAGATTTAGTTGAGAACCTAAAGATTCTTGTGGGGAAGTTACAATAAAGCATAACAAAGGATGTAAAAAGTCTTATTAGAATACAAAACATTGATACAAATTGGTATACACCTAGTTCAATCAAGGTTAAATATGTCCAAGAAGCATTATATAATGCACTTGCCCAATATATACTCTTAGATTTGTTACAATAATACATAATAAAAGATATAGATAGTCCCATTAGAATGTAGAATAATTATATAAATAAATATGTGTATAGGTCAATGCAGACTAATAAAATGTAAGAAACATTATATTTAAAAGTTTAATTTCTTATCTCTTTTTAATCTTCCACAACCTTTGACCCTTCTCATCCTCCATCTTTATTATCAAGGAAGATTCAAAATACTCATAAATTACTCATGACAAATAAAAATTTAAGAACATGTGGAATTCATAGGATATTTGTTTCTGGCCAGAATGGAGGCCAATAAATATAAGCAATTCATCTAACATGCAAAATTCAAGGGCCTCAAGTAACTTAATAAGTAGTTGTCATCCCAGTGACATAAAAAAATTCTCTTTTTTTTGTCAAATGAATAATCAACTCATGCAAAATTATATCTCACAGTTGCTTCTACTGTGGTTCATTCCATTCTTCCACCCAAGGGAGAAAAGGACCCAATGTTGATTGATCCTAAGCCACCTCAAATTTTGAACAAAACCAAATGTAACCATTTTTTCCATGACCACTGACATAGATTTTTTCCTAGGGCCCATTAGGACAAGGCCATTGTGGAGATTTATGTTGAGAAGGAAGCTGGCTCTGATGAAGTTGTTGGACTTGGGAAAAGGACTCGATAAAGTACAAAGAAGAAAGCATTGAAGAATGACAATGAAATTGATAAACTGAAGAGAGTTTTTTCCAACATGAATCAGTTGGAGTTGGAAGCAAACAGGCTTCTTAAAAGCTTTACTTAGTTCTATTTCTTGCTCTGTGTCTATGTGTTGGTTTTTTGTTGGCCTTTGGTGTTGAGTTGGTCCTATCTTGTGCTAGCTATCTTTTCTTGATGGATACAACCATAGTACTATTTTTTGATGAACTTTAATGCTTATTTTATTTTAATCCTGATGTAATGGGTTTCGGGTCCCTAAAACCTATTTTTACATTAATAAAAAATATTCTAACCTTATAATACTTTCAAAAATAAAACTAAGATATTTTAAACATAAACATAAACAATATTCAAACATTACCTTAAATTGAAGAATCTCAAAAGAAGAAAGAATAATGAAAAGGAAATAAAGATTGAATCCAAATGCTTAGTGAACGCCCTACAACTACCACTAGCAAATCAAGCAAAAAAATCTGACTTTCACTAGTAGAATTTGGCAAATAAATGACCAGGTGAGTAAAAATTTTAGTCACGTGACTAAAACTGATCATGTTCTACCATTTTTTTAGTCATGTGACTAAAACTGATCATGTTCTACAAATATAAATGACTAAATAAATGACCAATTTGGTCATCAGGTAAAATCACAACTAAAATAACTAAATAATTAGTTTTTAGTGAAAGTGATTGCAAGCCTAAGTCGTCTTGGGATATTGGTTTTGGAACCTCTTTTGGAAATCATGGTTTTGTCCTTTTGGAAAGGCATTTTGATTTATTAGTTGTGGGATGCTTTGCATCAATATAAATAACCTTTTTCAATTAAAATTATGGAGGTGCATATAATGCATATATAAGTGTTTAAAATTATTTTGAAAGCTTAAGATATTTATGACAAAATTAACATTTTGTCCTTAAAACATAAATTATTATTTTAAATATATCAAATTAAAATTATTTTAATTATCTTAAATTAAAAAATAAAGAACAAAAAATTTGAGAGCTAGTTCTACACATCACCCTAAATAGATTGTTTATAATTTAGTTACCATCAAACTAATTTCTAGTCATGGTGTACTCTTTTGAAGTGGTTTCTCATGTTCTAAAAAAACTCCACATTGACCTTTGTATCTATCAATTTTTATTTAATTAGTTTAATATCTATTACATGATTTATAATAACATTATATAACAAATATTAAATAAAAATAAAAATTTATACAAAAGATACAAAATAATAATATATGTTTATATTAATATTTTTTAAGGAAAATAAACATGTCACTTAACAAACTTTAACAAATTTTATACCATGAGGGCTTATAAATGCCTATCAGGCCAATGGTCTTACAGATGGGTCCAATTGATTCCCTAATCTTCCCAAATGGTCCATAGGACCCTATTACATCACATTATGATTCAAGAACCTTTTAATGTTCCTAGATGCTCCATGGGTGCCCCTTCACCAATAATTTAAGGCATTTTTTAAAGATGAAATTGATATTTTGTCTTAAATATTGAATTGTTATTTTAATTATTTTTAAATTAAAAATATTATAAATGTCTTAAATTGAAAATTAAGACAAAATGAAAATGCATTTTCATGTCAATAGCGGGAAATGATTTTCCCACAACAATTTGTTCATTAATGTTCATCCCACTTAGCAAAAATCTCAAAAATATAGCGGGTCTTACTGTAAAAAAATCATGGCCTTACGAGGTCTCACTCTTCACCGCCATACTAGAGATAGGGTTTGAGTTAGATAGAAAATTGAAGATCTTATGGAGACAAACACAGGTATGTCGAGATCATTGACGCCCATGAATAGTGAAGTAGTCTCTATCAATGACTTCTATTTAATTTTTTTTATCTTCTCCATTCTGTTAAATGGCCACAGTTTTCATGATCTAAGAACACCTTGTTAGCTGTGATTCTTGTGGCTCGAGCTGGGCCCATTTAGAAATTTCCTGACAAAAGTAAGGGTTTTACTATAATTTCCTTCCTCATATGTTTTGTGGCTTCAAACATATTATGGACATATGCATTCTTTTAGCAGCCATGGCTATAAACCATGAGGGTTTTGGGGGATTTCATGAAGTTTGATGGTTTCTTGAGATGATTTTATTGTAGGTTGTGGCTCATCTATAGGTCTATTAAAATTCCCATGGGCTTTCTATATGGAAAGTAGCACCATTGTTCGCTCAGAAACTCCTCTAGAAAACTAAAGGGATATCGCTCTACAACGTGAATCAACCCTATCCTGACCTTTCAATATTCTGGGAACCACTTATTGCAGAGGAAAATGTATATTAAAACTAGAGGATATTGAGGTGTTCCCTCAAAAAATTCAGGTGCATTGTCCCTTATCCCACCTTAATCTTTCCTACAATGGCAGTCAAAGCAATATCAGCTATTATATCAGACAAAATAAATTTCTCTACCATTATGTTGTGACACAAGTCCACAATCCTATTCTTAATTTTTCCCTTTTAGCACATACATCATGGAGGTTGAAAAAGGTTGTTGAATTTGGACTTTACACCTCCTAATTGCATTTACTTGAAATTTTGTGGTCCTTTTTAAGAGAAATTCCATTTTGTGCCTACCATCAACCATGATTTTTTAATGAGACCACATTTTTCTTTAGGCAATTGTCAACAGGCCATTGCCTTGTCTATGACTCCATAATTTGCATTACGCATTGTATTTTAGGGTTGTGATATGTATTGTCCTTTCAATAGAATCCATTAATTTAGCATATCCTGTGATCTTTCAACCATTACATGTCATTTTTTTTTTCCTTTTTTTTTTATCAGTAAGGGGCCGAAGCCGAAGGATTTGTATTTTCCTTTGTAGGATTAAATGGGATATTTCATTTTTATTTTCCTTTGTAGATCTATTAATTTTGTAGATTTTATCCACATGGGAATGTAATTTGTAAATATTTTCATTGTGCTTCAAGCTCTACCCATAAAGAAAATAATAAACATAATTTTGGTTCTCTAGGTTTGTTCCCTGTGCTTGAGCTTTCAATTCATTCAATGCATCCAAGGCTTTCTATAATCTATATTTTTTAGGCTTCCTGTTGCTTTGATTTTATTTTTATTATGGGCATTTACACAACTCCACTTCAATATTTTTTCATCTTCTCTAAATTTGAACCTAACCTCATTTATGGTTAAACTCAAAACCATTTTTACCTAATTATAGAATTCAACCATTATCCTATGTGGTTCAGACTCTTTGTCAAGATAAATCTATTTCTCCTTACTGAAATATGTCTTGTCAAAGCTAAATTCATCTCAATATTTTTGAATAGAAGCCATCAGCTTATGTTAATTGAGAAGAAGGAAAATACTAAATTTGTCATATTAATCCAAAGAATCCCTAACTAGTTACAAACACCAGAGATGTTCTCCATAGAAGCACACTATTAAATTTTATAAGATAACAAAATTATCTACACTTAGATTGTAAATGTGCACTATATTTTTTCTTCATACTAAAGAGTATAATCTTCTTCTTGTTTGAGATCTATCTGTAAACCTTTGCCTACTATTATATTTGTTTCCTCCTAATCAATTATTTAGGTCCCAAGCTAAGTTGTTCCATAATGAAAAATGAAAATATATCATTTCCTCTAAGTATTTGTAACCCTTTCACTCTTAGTTTTAGTCCACCTGTGGGTTCAATGCCAAAATCATTTCCTAGGTACATATCCTGAGCTTCAAAGGTCTGGCTACATGTTAAAAACTCAATGGCAGGTGTTAGATTGATGGTCTAAGATACTATCTAAAATTATTTTTTGGTAATTGGATCTAGAGTTTAGTTATCTTTTTGAATGATGTTAGATTATAAAGACATAAATCAAAGATCCTTTTAAAGTGAGAAATGAATTCACAAAATAATAAAGTCTTCTCTAACTATGATTGTCCCAGTTATGACAATTAGGACAGTGAGTTTAGACCAAAGATCATAACAATATAAACCTCTATCTAATGATTGGGAAGAAAATTGGTTTATTCACAACCAATGGAGACACATCACAAACTATAACATGACCATAAAACAGAGAGTAAAATTATGATTGTAACTATTTAAATTTTTAGAAAGTTTGACAGTAATTTGGTGATCAGATATAAAAATCAATATGAAACCCTTTCCTAATAGTTTAAGGAATAGTATTTATGTTAATTACAATCATATTCAACCTCCAATCCTAATTGGGGTCTTCACACATATCTGTTGTTGATAAAAACAATACATTTGCTATCACAAACATGGAGAAAATATATTATCATATATGTTTTCTCCCTTATTTTGAATGTGAATTGTGATTTTATAGTAGAAACTTTGCTAACCTTAAGACAAGTTTCTCTTCTCTTCCAGAGAAAAGGATCTAGACCATCTCATAATGGTGTGAATTGAATTTGCAAAAACTGATGTTTCCATATTCACTTTGTTCGTCTGTACAAAAACATATAAAAATAGAGAATAAAATATATACACATATATATACAGCATAAGCGTCATGTTGAAAACAAATTATCACTTTAATGACTTGATCTTTCTCATCATTGTACCAAAATAAAGACACCATCAATTAATATTGAAGCCTCAAATTTGAAGCATTTGTAATTTAAATTATCCTCATCAAGAAAATACAAGCTTACCAAGGGTTGCATTTCTTATATTACAAACTTAGCTATGATCCCAAATCCGAAATGTATTTGAGTACCATAATAGATCCAAGAAAACAAGAATAGTGTTTCCAAGGTTTTAGAACATTTGACAATATGTAAAAATCTTACTTTATTTACCCTTGTGACATTATATTCAACCATTATTCCTATTTCACTCTATGTGTCAATTGAGGTAAGGATTCTTCTTTTATGGCTTGTGAGGGTAAGTTCAAAGTTCTATTTGTTATTCGAGTATGGTTGACATGGAAGCCACATTATTTTTCTTGTAACTACAGTATTATCATTAATTTGACTCTTTCTTTTAATGGCATCTAGATGATAAAGTTTATCTAGTCTACTCAATTCATCTATAAAGATACATGTATGTATCATAAGGAAAGAAACAGTCCTGCTTTGGCATGAACATCAAATCTGAATGAGGAGCTAGGATAGGTGTGTACAAGTGACAATGTACTAATACTTCTTAGAACCTAGCTATTTGTGGGATATTTGAAGTATCAACAAAAAATATAATCTATTGGTTTTTCAACATAGAAGCATATATCTTTAAAATACTGTAATTTTATTCTAATATATCTTTTATCTGTGGGTTCTTGATATTTTCTTGAAAATATTATGTCTTTTTCAAATAATCTTTGATCAAATTTTTCATCAATATAAATTATTGGTGATGTGTCACTATTAATGCCACAGTAAATTAGTATTTTTTTTCAATATTAACATCAGGCCTATAAGTTTTTGGTAATTCTACCCTAGAAATTTTATAAACGGGTTATACAACTTGAATGGTGTAAATAGTTGTTAATGTTTCCAGCTACCCTGATGAAATATAGCAGTTAGACCGGTTCTTATTCAAAAAATGAACATGGTCATCTAAAGCTCTAAAAACCCCTGGTGTATTTCAGTTTGGAAAACCTGTGAATATAGAACAATTATCATTATTGTGATTAGTGACTATGACTATTGCCTTTGATAACAAGAAACTCTGTTGTCATTTCCATGACTTGTGAGCATAGTCGTTACTAGACAAAATGTTTATGCTATCTTTGACGACTTATTATTGTTTCATCATAAATGTTAGTGGTTTCATTGAGTTGTTGTCATTTATTCTGTAACCAGCAATCTCAAAATTAATGATAAAAATTCATATTCAAATTTGTGATGTACACATGTTTACTTTCACTTTCTCTCTCTATGTAATACGGATGATAGTCCATGAGACCACATTTCGACTAGATATTTTTTCAAACAGTTCTCATGCTTTCAGTATGCTTTCTTATTTTGAATAAATGTCTATCAGGGCATTCACAACAACGGTATCTGACAAATATACTCTTTCAATTTTCATGAATATCCATTACCTGTTCCAAAGCTCCCATTTCTCACATTTGATTTTTACATGCTTTTGTTGTAGTGTGGCCACCATGGAGACTTAGGGCTTTGGAGTTTTCAAAGAACTGAGATAATTTCTTTGATGTTCTCTATGAATTTGGTTGCAGATCTATTATATAGACACAGGATTCATCTCTATACAGGTATGCTTCAATATAGTTCCCTCGATCCATTGTTGATGCAAACAATGATAAAATGTCTTTCATTTTCCTATGCAAATTTTTTATCTTTTGTTGGGTTTTCATTTAGACAAGCCACAACTCAGTTCATGTTGACTTTTAGAGTAGTCTACAAGTAATTCATGGGGTTTTTGGTTTTTGCAACCTTGACCTATCCCTTGGTTCGAATCATGCATATAAATGCAAACAAAAAGAAAACATTCCCTACTTTTCTTTTATCAACCACATGTCCTTTTGTTCTGCATTTTGAAGTCGACTCGAGCTTTTATTTTTTATTGGGCCATCTCCCACTTACTATTTTATGAGGAGGAACCCTAGAAACCCAATCCAGTCCTTTTGATGACCACCATTAACTATCACAAATATGACTACTGCACTTGTTTCTTCTGTCATAGGAATCCCCAAATCTTCCCCTGTCAAAAATTTTAGTAACTCTGACATCTAACCCATTAAATAGATCCACAGATGACGTGATGGATGCTTCTAAAATTTTCTTCATTTTACAACTTGATTTCCAAAATATATTTCCCCAAATTATATAGGTACATGATGATAGTTCCTGATTGACTCAGTAAATAATGAGTCACAGTTTACAATAATTATATTTTAATGAGAATAATCATAGCATTATCTTCAAGACTCTTAAAAAAGAATGATTCACGGTTAACAAGAGAATGCCATAACTATAAACATCCCCTTTTGTAGAAATGTTCACTCCCAATCCATACTCTACAATTGATGCAGGAGCATCCTGGGTGTAAGAGCAATCTTGCATCACCCAAAAATATTTCTATTTTTGTATTCAATAAGGGCTATTTTGTGCAGAGCTGCTATTTATGGAAAGTTACTATTTTTGGTAATTTTCGTATGTGCTCAGAATGATCTGATTTCTTTCTTGGAGGTTCATTTTGGTCATATAAGTCTGCCAGTAAAGTTTCATTGCCAGATCAAGTGTATATTGGAAGATATTGAAGATTTTCGGTATTGGCAGCAGGGTACAGAAACTTCGAACTCAGTTTTGAAGGCTTTAGAGGCCCCGGATGAGGTCAAAAATTTGGGTGATGAGCACTTGTGCCGCTCAAGCCTGTAGAGCGCTTCGTGGCATTTTCGAAATGGGGTTATAATAGCCGAGCGGGTCAACGGGTGATGACTTATGGTCTTCGGAAGTTGGGCCACCTGAAATGGCGAAAAATAATTTTCTTCAAAATTTATGTTCAGGTTTCAAAGGTTATCTTGAGCCGACTATGATGTAATAAAATGTAAAATAAAATAATTCTATGTTTGGTCGGCCTTATTGGCTAAAAATTCTGGAACCTTCCCAGGCGGTGGAAAATTGCCTATATAAGGAAGGCTGTATTATTGTCTTAGGCAGTTCAGAATAGTTCTGGGTAGTAGATCTGGGTATTGATTCGAGGCTTTGTCCTACAGAATATTGTAAGGGAATGCCCATGTGGTTTGCATATTGTAATTCTGAAAGTTTGTAATTCCACATTTGTGGAGATAATAAGAAGCCAATTTTCTGTTCTTGCATATTACTGTTGTTGTTTCTCTATTTCTGTTATGTGTTTGTGGTATTAAGGGGAGCACCCTTCATCAACAATTAATGAAGGTACACTTACAGTTGATACCAAATATTGTTTTGGAAGATATTTTACCAAGAAAATTATTTTAAAAAGATTACTGTAACAGAAAATGGAGGCTTACCAGGAGCTATGTAGCCAATAGATCCTCTCATGGAAATTGATGTGCTCAGGGAATCAATTGAGTTTGCATGACCAATCAATCTTGAAATACCAAAATCAGCTATAAGGGTTGTCAATTTTGCATCTAGAAGAACATTGCTAGGTTTCAAGTCACAATGAACAACTTGGGTAGGACAATCATGGTGTATATATTCCATGCCATGAGCCACATCAATAGAAATGCTCAAACATTCATCAATTTTGACTTCACACACATCCTCCTCGTTACTTTTAGGATACAGACATTTTTCCAAGCTCCCATTTGAGGCAAACCGAAGAATCAAGACCCTAAAGTTAAGGGATGAACATGCACTTATAACTCAAATCAGATTTCGATGTCTAGTCCTCGCACGATTTTGCATTCCCTCTTAAAATTATTTTGGAGTTCTTCATTTTGGAAATTGAGAACTTTGATTGCAACTACCATTCCATCTCTTAAAATTCTTTTAAAAACTAATCCAAAGCTACCCACACTGAGAAAATTTGTCTCACTAAATCCATTTGTAGCACTGACCAAATCTTGATATGTAAACTTTGGATATCTGAATCTTCCAATTATGAAGTCTGGAAGATCAAATTGATGTAGTGAATATTTCTAACACCGCAATATTCCCAAGATTGAAGCACACAATAAAAATGTAATCACTCCAGTAGTTGATAACATCACTTTAGTAAGTAGTGACTTCACTCTTTTCCCTTGATTTGGACATGCTCACACTAAGTATTTTTTTGGACCACAGAGACTAGTATTTCCCATAAATGATGCATTCAATGTCTTATTTGAACTTCTTCTAGAATTTGACCTGTCAAATTGTTGAAACAAGCATTCAAATAATGAAGCACTTTCATTTTTGTAAGAGATTTAGGTATTGTACCTGAGAGAAAATTGAAGGAAATATCAATAGATTCTAAATTGTTTAACTTTCCAAGTGCATCTAGTATCAGACCTTCAAATGCATTATGAGAGAGATTGAGATGCTCCAGTGCTAAGTAGTTTGCAAGAGCTGAGGGAATCATTCCGTCAAGCTTATTAGAAGAAATATCTATTGCTTGAGCATTTACAATTTTACTTATTAACTCAGGAAGATGCCCTTGTAGAAAATTCCATCACAGATTCAAATAAAACTGAATATTTCCAAGACTTTCCATAACTTCTCTAGGTATGTTTCCACTCAGGTTATTGTGAGAGAAGTCTACCAGTTCTAAGTTTGGACATTCTTGCAAACCAGAAGGTATCTTTCCTGAGAAATAGTTGTGATGCAGAAGAATTCTCCTTAGTTGTTGAGGTCGACCAAGAGAACCTGATATTGTTCCTGATAGGTTGTTCCAACTAACATCTGGTATTGTAGCCAGACCATTCTGTATAATTTTGCTGGTAGTTGTAATCCACCTATGGGTTCAATGCCAAAATCATTTCCTAATTTCCAGCATCCAAGTCATGAGCTGTTGGAAGATAATGGGTTTTAAAAATAGAAGTGAGTTGCATGTTCAATCATGGCATACATTTATGAATGAATTCTACATGTTGTGTTATGTATTTTACTTAATGGGTTTGGCAAATAAAGGCATGTTTGTAAACTATTTAATAATTTACTATTTTTTTAATGCTTTTCTCATACTTGATTGTTATGGATTTTAGATTTTTGAAATTTTACAACCGTTGCTTAGCAGAGCGCAAGAGAGTTGGAGTTGGTTCCAAAGAGGTAAGGATTTCTTTGCACGGTATTACAATCTTAGGGACACATACTGACTTTTGATTCCCATGGGGTTACAATTTGGCTTATGCTAGACAGTTAGCTCTAGAATCTCTGCATCTATATTATGTTTACCCATAAAATCCTAGGTACAGATTGTCAATGTGCATTTGCATCACTCTACATTGTTTGGATTGTTTGGGGCTTAGCCTATGAGCCTGCTTAACTGACCAAAAAAATAATTATGCTGAGAGGTGAAACCTACAGTTGGAGAAAGAGTGCAATGGCATGATGCATCTTTTTGGGACATTTTAAGAAAGTGAGGCTGATAGTTTGTTATGATATTAGATTATATAATGATTTTCTAGTTTTAGTAATACATTTGTTGAAAATGTGGAAATTTTATCTTGTATATATAGAAGTTTGAATCTCAAGAAACTAGCATTTTTGGATGTTGTTGGCCTGTGAGAATGGTTAATATAGTAAAGAAAAATAAATATGTCATGTCTTCAGTATCCATTCAACATCTATCAATGATTACTTCTTTTATGTTTTACCATAATTCATTTCTATAGTGATTCACTTCTTTTCAATCCATCTCCTATTGTGGCGATTCATCGATTTTCTACTAAAATTGAAAGTATTTACAGCAATGAGGTTGATGTCCTATATGCAGTTTTTTGTGGTTTGTTAACTCCTGCTGATGGATTTCAATCTAAGTACATTGATTTAGAAAGTTTGTATAAACGTTGAAATCTAATAATATGTATGGAAGAACCTAAAGTTTTCTGAGATTGAGCCTTAAAAATCTCGTTCCTGAGTCCAAACTCGAAAGCTATTTTTATTATGTTTTCTTTTTTATGTATTTACTCTTTTGATAACATATGCTTGTGTTTAAGACTGATAGTGATAATCGAACACATTTTCTCAACCTCGGAGAATTCAAGACAAGGTGGGTTGAACTTTTAAGAAGTTATGCTTTGAAATCAAGCTAATAATATGAAGGATATATGGTAGCAAGTGAGCCTCTTATTTACCTAAGTCAAAAATGCCAAATCTGTAAGATACTGATTTTTCTTAGGATCAAAAAACTATTTGGATGGTGATATTTGAAAAATTACAAGATTAATGTGCATTTGGTTGCAGCATTGGCCCATATGGAACAATAACTTTTGAGTTGACCAGGAAACATGTACAGTGGGTACAGACAAACACCAATTGTTTGGGGACCCTGGGCACAGCTTGTGGCGGGAATGTCTATGGTAGGTCTTTTCTCCTCTTCCAAAAAAAATCTCACATATCATTCAATTTACACTGAGTATATTCAGGTGATTTTTATTTTTACATTATTTAATTTGGGTGTGGCTTTCTACTTTCAGATGCAGTGTCTCATGAGTAGCTTTCCATGTAAGCCTTCAACTTTATTTATTTGTATCTCTAAACATTTAATTTTATGGTTCATACAAATTTTATTTTCATTTCTTTTTATTTTGAATTTAGAGAGGGATTGTGAAATTGTATAGTGTTTATGATGATTTGCATAATTTTTGAGGAAGAAAAGTGATTGTTCTAATAAAATTTTAGAAAAGTGGTAATGGATAGGGGACACTATAAAAGTACATTTTCCATGCTTTAGGTATATGGTAGAAGCTTTCCTCCTAGTTAAGCTAAATTAATTATTAGATGCTAATTTTCATTTTTATTTGTTTTTAGTTTGGTGTACATCTCAGGGTTAAGATTTTAAACATCTCTCACACTTGAATGCACTTCATGCTTGTCACACTTGAATACATCACTTGTTTGGCACATTCATACCTTGCCACTTATCTTCCAGAATGTGGGCTTTGTGAATCGCCTTTATGAGATGCAGGGAACTTGAACCCGGTTACATCCCATTAATATATTTTTATTTCTTTATTTCTTAGTTCATTCCAGGTAAACATATGCTATGAAACCTTTTTATACCAGAGAATATAATGTCTGGGTGGAGCCTTTGTAATGTGATTCTAAGTGTTTTAATTTTTGTCAGATATTACACCAATTGAAGCATGAGAATATCATAGAAATGTTAGTGGCTTTGAAAGCCCACATGAGTTTTGTGTTGCGACAAAATTTGCATAGGTATGTAGCATATCGCAAGCTCATCATTGCTATTTCAAACTTTATTTGGTGCCAAAATACCATTTTCAAAACAATAGAAATATAATTGACAAACTTTTTAATTTTGATGTTAGGTTGAACTTTTTGAGATTCTTGAAGATGATAAATGCCTTTCCTGAAGCACAAGTTCAGGCTATTGCTAAACAACTGGTATCTTATTCTTTTCTTCATGCATTTTTAGCTACAAATAAATTATGTTATTTATGAGCCTGGAGTGCTTTGTTTCAAATGATGAAATCATGATTTTAGCTTCCTTTGTTCTTTTTTCTAGAAACAAGGTTATCTTTTTACCATGTATTGGGGCTTCTTATTGCTATGCTCAAGTGTGCATGGTATGTATGGTTAATAATTGATGTTGCAACCATGGATTGACATCATTCACATTTTATAATTGATGCTGCAACAGTGGATGTGCCACATGTAATGTATTTTCCAATGACATCATTCACTTCATTCTTATATTGCACATCGAATAACTTCACCATTGAGTTTAAATTATTTCTAGTCATCCTCCCCTTAGGCTCTACTACCCTTGAACTATAGATGGAAAAACTTGATATCTTGTTTAATGGAAATTACTAGTATACATGGTATAATTATTCTTTAAAGGGTACTAGCTCAGTGGAAGAGCACCTACTTTAAAAGTAGGAGGATGATGGTTTGATTCCACTGTGCCCTAATATGACTAAATTAATGACTAAATAAACAACCAAATAAATGACCAAATAAATGACCAAATAAATGACTAAATAAACGACCAAATAAATGACCAAATAAACGACCAAATAAATGACCAAATAAATGACCAAATCAATGACTAAAATAGTTTAGTCATAAATTTGGTCGTGAGATAAATGACCAGTGATAAACTACCAGTGGCCACATGACCAAAGTTAGTCATTTATCTACAATTTTTAGTAGTTTATTTAGTCATATATTGTTGTTTTTTACTAGTGTTTGTCTGAGATACTCTTCCTCAAATGCACAATACAAATATTTTCAATCCTTACAAAGTACTCTCTACCACATAAAAATCACATCTTCTTCAAAGAAAACCTCCAAAAATTTCATCCTTATAAACTCTCCAAATAAGAAATGTGAAAATACTCTCTCAATTCTTAAAAAATATAAATTCTTCTTCAAAATAAAACTCTAGAAATTCTTCCCAAATCCTCTAAAATGAAAACCCAAACCCCTATTTAACAAAAACTTCCCAAGAAAGGTTTTCTAAAACTTCCAAAAATTTGTACAAAATAAAGAACAAAGCTTCCCATAAAAATCCACAAAAATCTCCCAAAAATCTTCAAAAAAAAAATACTATATAATAAATCCCAATTTAATTTCCTTCAAAACTATTTACTTTCTTTATAACAGTACATGATTTTTTTTACTAAAAGAGGGGTAAAAATTTATTTAAGCACAAGAGAAATACAAAGAGAGCATTATAGAACCTATTCCCTTTCTACATTGAGATGATCTAACAAATGAGACATATCATGAGGTAATTTCCCCTTATCAATAATATGTCAATCTTGAATATGATCTAGAGCCCATTTAGCCAAACAATCTACAAAACCATTCCAGTCCCTAGGAATGTGAGTAAAAGTAACAGATTATAGGGAGCTACACAAATGGAGAATCTGACTAATAATCAAATCTAAGTGCCAACTAACACCATGAAGTTGTTGTCAAGTTAACAGGGACACCACCATCTAAGAATCAGATTCACAAATAACCCTACGTCAGTCAAGAGCACAACATCACTCAACAACATATAGAATAGCCTGAGCTTCTATTAAATTATTAGTATGAAAGCCCTTATAACCAAAAATCCATAAATTAAATTCCCCAAAAGACAAGTATTTCCTTCACAATTAAAGATATGGATGTGCAAACAATTAAATATCTATAAATTAAATTTTAACAAAACAAACAAATTAAATTGAATTAAAAGACATAATTAATCATTTCCCAAATAATCCTCAAAAATCTCCAAAAATAAAAAAGACAAAACATCACATAGAAATTCTAAAATTAAATTCCCAATGGTAATACTTTTTCTGATAACAAAATATGAATTTAAAATAAATAAATAAATTCATAATTTAAAATCTATTAATTAAATTGCATCAAAATGCATAATAAATCCCTTCATAATAGTATTTAACATTATATATTTATGCCACACGAGAATATAATTAGCCCTAATTAATAATAATAATATTATTAATTAATATTCCTTATTATACATATATTTCTCACAAAAAAAAAAAGGAATGTATTTATTATTATAATATTTCCTCCACAATCACTCTTTAACATACTATTTAATAATATATTTTTGTGTTCACATTAAAAAATCTTTAAATAATAAAAATCATTAAACCATTAATATTTAATAATTAAAATCTATATAGTTAATAATACTCAATAAATATTAGATAATTATTATTTAACATTTATAATTATATATTATATAAATAACATATTTACTATTTAATTATAAACATAATGCTTAGGTTATAGCTAATATTGACACCTAATAAATACTCTTATTAATATTAATTAAGCACTTTAGGCATGAAACATAATCATTATTGCAACATGATCCTAAAGATAACATAAGTATCAATCCTAACCATGTCAATGTATTTGTCATAAGCATAAATCATCAACTATCATCATCATTAATACTATACCTTACCAACTCTAAACACGTCAGCATTCCTTAATCACAACATTGTTAGTACTATAGTGCCCAAAATACAAGGACAAAACACAACAACAATTTTTTTTTGAAAGAACACTAAACGACAACTATGGTTACACACAAAGCTCACTTGATGCAAATCTTGAGACATAATGACTAGTCACCCAATGTCTCATAAGGGGAATCATGGCATGCGCTGGCATGCCAACATCCCTTATTCATCGGACAACATTAGGCAACATAATAATCCTAACTAGGTTTGGCATGAAAGATTCATTAGGTTATATTTTAGTTCAAATTTTAATTAAGAAATAAGAATATTCCCTAACTCAAACTAGGGTATGGGAACTATAAAGTCATTGATTCAGGAAAGATTAAGTTTTAGGGGACATACCCCCTTGCAAAGAATGTATTTTGTAATAACAAATCAAATTAAGATATTAATATTTTTCCTAAGAAATTTTAAATGAATTAACTAATTTCCCATAAAAATCAATTATTAAAAGGGGATATTGAGGTCATTAATTAATTAATAATTAAATAAATATTCCATAAATTAAAAATTAAATCCAATCATGTGTCCATTCATAATCCTTAATTCACAATAAATATAAAATTAATAAAAATCTTAAATCAAAATAATTAAAATCTTCAATACTTTTAATCTACATTTAATAATGCCCTATATAATAAGGTGTCGTTAATTTTGAAGGAAAATAGCTAATAATTAAAGGATAATTAATGATCCTTCCTCAACTATATAATTAAAAAGAACATTGATAAACTCCAATTAACTTAAAATTAATGTACACCTAAAGTTCTAAATCTTACTTTGCCAAAATCAAATTAAATAATGAAGAAGTATTTTAATTAAATTTTCAATGCTTACATTACAAATGAAGAATATTTATTTTATTACTGAATTCAAAATTTCAACTCTAAAGGAAAATATAAATTAATCTACCTAAATTTTTTGTCAACAATAAAGAGAGAATCCAAAGACACTTTTAAAAAAATATAATAAGCCCTAAGCAATAACAAAAAAATGCCACCTACATTAACAAATAACAAAGAAAAGAATTTCCAAAGAGTGGATCCCTAACTCTAATTCAAAATTAGGGTTAGGCCCCTCTTTAAAGGTATGCAAAAACCCTAAAATGTCTCTTTTCTTTGTGCAGGGTTCTGGGGAGGTGAAAAATTTACAGCTTGTACACACAGGTGTACATGCGTGCATATACACACCTATAGTGTGTGTATTCACACATATACACTCTTGTGTATATGTCACAGAGGATTCAATGGATATCCATTCAACTTCAAAGGCTACTTCCGGGGATTCCATTAAAACCTGCATAGTTTTTTTTAAACAGAGCAAGGTAAAAGATGGAGTTTACTGTTAATATTTACATTGTTGTGCATTTATTAAAAATAACACTTTTATTAAAACTAGGGTTTTTTTTTCTTTTTTTTGGTTATTTTATTTAAAAGATATATATATATATATATATATATATATATATATATATATATATATATATATATATATATATATATATATATATATATATATATATATATATATATATATATATATATATATATATATATATTTGTGTTTTAGTTTTGAAATGAGGGTTTTAAACCCTGTTAGGGCCTGGATCGATGGTCGAAGCCAACCTCAGCCCAACCCTTGGCGTATTGTCCTTCGTGCGTGCGTTGTGCAGTTCTAGCCGCTCGTAGTGGCCTTAGCCACTGTGGCTACCATGGCCGCACACAGTGGCTATTGCCATTGCGGCGGTCATGGCCACACTGCAGTGGTCACGGCTCTGCCAGCCATTGCGGTGGAGAAGAGGAGGGGGGAGGGATCTTGGCTTCGAGTCGAACCCCCCCTTTTTAAAATTTTATTTAAAAAAATAAAAAATAAAAAGTAAATGCTGCATTTTTTTTGTTTTATTATGTTTAACTAATAACATTTAACATGTTAATGTTATATATATATATATATATATATATATATATATATATATATATATATATATATATATATATATATATATATATATATATATATATATATATATATATATATATATATATATATATATATATGCGGTGAACACCTCACAATGCAACGGTAAGTTGCGAGCCTCTCAATTGGGAGGTCTTGGGTTCAAGTCTTCTTGAGCCCCTTATTGATCTTGGCTTCGGCCTATTACCTATCAATATATATATATATACACATACATACATACATACATACATAGATACATACATACATATATACATACATCCATATATATAGATACATACATCCATATATATAGATACATACATATATACATACATACATATATATATATGTGTGTGTGTGTGTGTGTGTGTGTGTGTGTGTGTGTGTGTGTGTGTGTGTATGTATATATATATGTATATGTATATATCTATGTATATGTATATATATATGTATATGTATATATATATATATATGTATATGTATATATGTATATATACATATATATATATACATATATATATACATATATATATACATATACATATATATATATATATATATATATATATATATATATATATATATATATATATATATATATATATATATATATATATATATATATATGCATCACAAATATATATACCTGAAATTCTGTTGATTTTCATTTAAGCTAATATATGAATGCATTATATATATATATATAAATATATATACCTGAAATTCTGTTGATTTTCATAAGCTAATATATGAATGTATATATATATATATATATATATATATATATATATATATATATATATATATATATACACTAGTAGAAATTGGGAAATATGTTACTATGTGACTAAAAGTTTTAGTCACATGACTAAAATTGATCAATTCCTATTAATCTTTTACAATTTATAAGTATAAATGACTAAATAAATGACTAACTTGGTCATCAGATAAAATCACAAGGTTAAACAAATAACAATGACTAAATTACTGACCAAATAAATGATTAAATCAATGACTAATTAATTATATGTCTATTTTTTTGAGTTGATTTGTTTCCCATTGCAATACTAAACATGATTTAAATTAGTCCACTTAAAAGTATAATGTCTCATATGTTATATTAGGAAGGGATCTCATCTATGCATTATAGAACTTCTTTTTATGGAGCATAGATTTCTAGAGAAGAAAATAATGCTATAGGATAAAATTAAATCTTATATGATAAAATAAGAGGATAAAATTGAATCTTGAAACATTTTCTCACCTCCTTCCTAAAGTTTTGTTTCCACATTTCATTTGTATATGATATATAAATTATAATGAATAATTTTTAAACTTTATCTCTATATTCATTAATATAAACTTTCTTTACTGATAAAAATCCTAAAATAAAAAATCTGACAAGGAAAGTATATGATGATGCTCTATTTTAATAAAATTTAAATATTTAAAAAAAACATGCATGAAAAAATAAAAATAGTATCTATTTAAATTTTAAATATAGACTACTTACCAAACATTATTCAAATTATTAAAGAATATTTGTGAAGTACCATGATTGATTGCCTGCCCCTTCACCTGTGCTAAAGTCTTGACGTGGCTCACTTTTTTGGGGGGCTGACAACTATTCTTCTGGTGCGAATAGTTTCTCCTACACCTTCTCTTACGCTAATGAATGGATACCATGAGGGTTTGATTATTGATAGAACTTGATAGTTCGTGCAAAGGCCACCCTTTCACCTACTTTTCCAATGCTTCTATAGTGATAAATTGATCCGTTGCTACCAGCCATGGAGAATCTTAGAACTATCTATAATCGGGGCACTTTTTAAACAGCTTGGAACAAGTGATCGAAACACACTACAGGTTTGTAAATTTTAATAAACAACCATCATCTATATTTAAGGCATATATTTCCTTTTTGTTGAATACTACAAGGTATATGCTTTATGAAAAATTTCATTTAGATGTATAGAAAATTGTGTAATTTCTCAATATTTCACACGGGTTACCCTAAAACAAGCCTTCATTCTTTTCTTTTCATTTTCTCCTTTGTTTCCAGGGCTCTGTGTATTTGTCTGCCACTATTGTGCATGGAGATTTGGTGCTAGGGTTTTGACTGTGGAAAAAAGGAAGACTTGACAGAAAAACTTGAAGATTATGGCCTTCTTTAACAAGTATGTTCTTGTTTACATACACCTCTGTGTGAAGGAAAATTTGGATTTTTTGCATTCGTGTTGGAGATCTGTGACTTTAGACTTTGTATTTTGACTATGATCATGTATTGGATATGGTGATTCACTAGTGTAAAACTTACTTTTGTTATTTGACATGGAGTCGTGGCTTTGGTTCTACCATTTGATATTGATTTCTTCCGTTCATCTTGTTTCTTTCTTGGGTTTATAAGAGAATAAGTTCTAATTCCAATACTTTGAGGGTTTCCTTTTGCTCTTCATCAAGTTAGGCTCATTGATATGCATATATTTTCCTCTTAAATTTGAGGATTTTCACACATTTTTGAGGTTGCAGGTACCTTCTATTTTCTTTGTATCTTCGTTCCAAAACTATGAAGTATTTTCCTTGTAGATTTCTTTGAGAGCTTCTTTTTGAGCATTTTTTTTTTAGCGTCTCTACATTTCTTTTGGTAAATTTGAAACACTTTAAGAATTGTTTATGAAAATCTTGGAGGATATCTTGCTATTAATACAAAAGATAGATTGATGGTTTATTGCAGCGTTGCATTGAAAACATACTCAGGACCATAATCCATTCTTGATTCTCCCATACTATAGTCTTGGAAGAGTGGTTCTTTGATCAACTTGACATGTATATGACCTCCATATAACATGAATTCAATTTTTTTTGGTGGATGAATTTGGACTTTTTCACCTATGGTAGTCCACGCTACATATTTATGTCTTATTGGAAGTGGTGGTAGCAATGTTCTAACCATTGGATACAAGCAAGACACTATAACTACATGCATAATATCAATGTGTTGAGAATTCAAGTTGCATGAATGTTCACCCCATAGGATAAATCCTTTTTAAGAAATCTCTCTCCATGACTTCTTAGGCATACCATCTAACATAAACATTAATAAATAAACATAATAAATTTTACAGAATTGAACTTGTTCCTTATTCTTTACATGTTTCAAGCGATCAAATGTTGCAATTTATGTCAAATGGTCATGTTAAAAATAACCCCCATACATTTCTATTAGGTCCATCTATGCCACAAAGGTTCATTTTTTTTAATTTGGTTTGCAACAATACTTTCCCCTCTCAAGCCAATTAAAAAAACAAATCATACAAAAAATCATGCAATTTATAGAATTTGGCTTAAATGCAAGGCCCTTCTAGCCTCTGCACAATTTCAATCAAACATAGATTAGTGAATTGAGACATATGTTACTATCCAATCCGCATTTCCTTTCTTTGTCTTATCCAACATATGATCTTTCACTATCAAACTGGTACAATGTTATCATTAATATGATCTTTTACCGTCGGGTTTTCTTATGTAACTGTAAAACTTTCCCCTAGAAGAGTAGTGCAGTTTGCCTAAATTTCCAAATTCTCACCTATCATGGAATGCTTTCTTACCCTAGGATTCTTGTCTATACTTTCACTAAACAAAATCTATAAATTTTTCTTAAGTATGAGGAGTGTCACCTATCTGGTTATTCGAAGTTTAGATAAATAAGCCTCTTCAGCTTTCCAATATTAGAAGAGACTTTGGACCTTAGATGAGTATTAATATAGTTTACATATTTTAGTAATCTCTATGAGAGAAATATGGTACAATTTTTTATTCACAATTCATAGCGCGATATGGTACAGTTCTTAATTTGCAATTTGTTGCTGCAAATCTAATATCTATGAAGAAAGAAAATTAGCTTTAGAATATGTTTGGCTTGTGAAGTACAAAAAGTAGGCTTTATTCTTAGAATGAGCTTGCCTTGTGGTCCCCATGAAAGGGGCATTCCACTTTTTACTTGTCATGTACTACAGATATGATTTTTGAAAACTTTGTAGTCATATACTCCCATGAAACTTAAATGCTCCATTTTGCTTAAGGTTCTTATGAATTTAAACATATGATTTAGTTTGAAATAGAACTGGAAATTGCATATAGAGTCGATATAGTCATTTGATGAGTATCTTTCATCAAGATTCAAAACTCTTGGCAGCTACTGTAAACTTCTTGTCCTTTATGCAATCAGCTGTTGAAATAATTTTTATTAAAAATTTAATGCTTCAAGTTTCCAGCCAAGGATGCAGGAACTTACGTCTGCTAAAATGCCTATGATTCATGGGACCACCTAATGCATGATAATTAAGTGTAGTAGCCTCTACTCTAGGACTCTCCATAGAAAGAAAATACAACATATATTTTTGTAGATTTAATTGGTTGAAATGTAGCTGTATGTAGGCAAATTCAAAGAGTTTGTTATATACAAAAAATGCATTCTCTATTTAGAAAGGAATGTAGAAGTACTATTATGATATAGCTATTTTGAGTTATTGATGTAGAGGCCCTAGGTGGACTTGCAATCAATCATACTATGAGGGACTTCCCAAGCACTATGTCCATGTCACCCATGTTGACCACATGGTAATCTGCTTTAAACTCATAGTTGTTTAGGCGTAAAGGTAGATCACGCACCATCCTGTCACATCGAAGTGTATATCCATCGGCCACCTTAACTCTCAATCCCTCAAAATCCTCAGTGATGAGTCCACACCTCCCCAAAAAACATGCATCAATAAAATTGTGTGTGGCCCCTGTATCCAAAAGTGTAATAACCTTCTGACCAGCCAAAATGCCTCTGAGTCTAAAAGCCCCTTCTCTCTGAATGCTAGATAGACATGCTTCCTACAAATGTAACTCTGGTTCTCCTTTCTGTTTAGCACTGTCTCCCTCTGGTTCTTGCTCTGTATCATCAGGATCATGGTACTCTAAGCTATTTGAATATGAGCCTTCATAATAGGCCCACATCACCCTGTTGGCCTTCCCGTAGGCCTCATGGGATAGTCATGTCCATACTCATAGGGACCCTTGCAAAAGAAGCATAACTTCTTCTTATGCAGGTCATTAATTGTCTCCTTATCTAGTGGTGCAGCTGACTTACATTTTGTGTCTTCAACTTTTTCCTTACCTTTATTGAATCCCCCTTTGTTGTCTCAGTATGATGAAGAGCCCTTTGAACTAAATCTATTTGCAGTTGCTGCAAGTTCCATATTACGGGCTTTCTTCATGGCTTGTTTTAGAGTGAGAGGATCAAAGGCCTTAACCCACCCCTTGAGTGGTTCAGTCAAACCTTCTATAAATAAAATGATTAGCCTCTGCTCTGAAATATCAGGTACCCTTATAGCAAGCTTTTGGAAGTCATTAATAAACTGCTCCAAACTCCCTGTCTATCTGAGTTGAGCTAATTCCTAGAAATATACTTCAGGATTCTTCCTATCAAACCTTGTTATCAGCTTGTCCACAAACTCTTGATAGGTAGCCACCTGATTGTGCTGTAATGTGATCATGCCATGCATCCACCAGTCATGAGCTACTCCTTCCAGGTGGAGGGTAGCATACTTGATTGCATCTATCTCAGACATAGGTTTCAAGGCAAGGAAGGTATCTAACTTGTGGATCCATGATTGTGCAGACATCTTCCCGCTACCATCAAAAGTAGGTAAGGTGAGCTTACCAGCAGCATGTTGTAATTCATTATTCTATCCCCCTCTCTATCTTCTATCTTGCCTGATGATCCTCATATGTTCCCTCCTTTGGTTCAAGTAACGTTCGAAGTCAATGATCTCACAGGCATGTGGTGGTAGTTCTTTCCATTCTTCGACTGTAGTTGTAAAATTATCTACAAAGTCCTCATTAAGCCTATCATCCACTGTCTTAGGAACTTCTTCCCTAAGGAAGGTAGGACGTGTAGGCCTATCAGCAGTCCATGACCGGGCCCTCTGTGCACCCTGTGAACCTGCCACACTCATATTCTCCCCATTCCCCTGGTATCCTCTATCCTGGGGAGTCAAACAATTAATCATTGTCTGTAGCATCTGACGGTTCATCGCATTTTCCTCCCTTATTGATTCCACTATTGCCTGAGTCTGTTCCCTTTGCAAACCTCTATAGAATTCCCTGGCTTCTTCTTCCCCATCTCTATGTGGACTGTGTGAACATCTTTGAGCCATCTTCCCACCTGGTGTAAATATAGCCCTGTTACCCCTGTGGAAAGCTTTATCGTATGGTAAAACTAGATCATATGGTGAATGCATACACCCTATTAGGCTGGCAAGAAACCACTCTGATACCACTGTAATGACCCCTTCTAATAGGCCACTGGAAACTACTAATGTTGCACTATGAAATTTCAACAAACACTTGGCATGTAAACTGAATAGCTGAAGTATGTAATTTTGTCAAACATGTAGCATGAAATCTTACACCTTGCTGAATGAAAATGCTGGCTAAGGATACTTGTTGTGCAACAAATCCACTTGAATGTTGAAGACCAAAAAATAGTGCTAAGATAATGTATCTACTAATATCAAAAAGTGTTGATACAAAGATGTGCAATTTTTAGCTTGATGCTAATCAGCTGGGCATGTGTATCTAACTTCTAATATGCTATGATGAAACAATAAGACTACTAGTACAATCCTTCTTCAATGAAATATTGCTTGCTGAGTACAATTGAAAGAAGTACAAAATGATTTTACCTATTAACCCCCTATAGCTGAATACAAATATGCAATGTCAAAGACTAATTTCAATCAATTTTGATAGAACCTGGGATGCTGATGAAAGATGATGAACTTGCTGAAGATAATGCTGAAAAATCGAACCCCCTAGAAGTTGCAAAATGGAGTCCCTTTGCTGCTATTATGTCTGGCCGTACGAGGCTGTACCAGTACGGATGTGCTAGAATTTTCTTCTTCACTAAACAAGGGCTGAAACCTCCATAAATATCATCACCTATGCCAAAGGAAGGGAGCGATGTCAATTGCATAAAATTTTGGCTAGTTTAGAGCCTTCTTTGAACTGAAATATGCCTCCAATAAACCCTTTCGAAACACTCAGAAAATGTATTAAATTTGCAACAAAATAATCTCCAGCCAATGGACAATTCTCCCAATGCAAAATGGTGCAATTCTACTCTTCAAAATGTCCAAAAAAGCAATCCCTCATAAATGTCTGAGTACAACAATGAAGCCCAACTTGAAGTAGCTGATTACTACTTCCCAAGTGCAACCCTTCAGAAGATCTTTCACTTCCTCAGTTATGCAATCACTTGAGAGTTATCATTATCAAGGATTATGCTGAATATTTGCAGACTATCAAGCCCCACAAATGCTCAAGAAGACTCAATGAGATAATAGACTTGGATGCCAAATGAGAGACCCAAGGGATCTATTTATTCACTTTTTGGAATCTTCCTCTAGAAGCCATGTACTTTTTCTAGAAGTATCCATAATGTTCTTATAAAATCTCATTGCACTTTTTAGATAAAAATCATTACACTTTTTAGATAAAAAGTGACTTAATAAAATAAAAAGTGCACCTTAATTTAAAAATATAACATTTTGGCCCCATCCAAATAAAATATGATAGTATAATGTCTCCAAGTGCAATCTCTAATGGAGGGATGATATCAAAGTGGGGGTAGTGCAAGCTAATGTGCAGTTGAATAATTCAATTAAGGCACCATCTGGGTTGGGACTATTGAATAAGACAAAAGTACAAGATGGGCAAAAGGAAGCAAGACCTGCATATTGTCTTATTAAGAAGCACAAAATTGATCATCAAAAGGAAGCAAAGCTGGGGAAAAAACATGATAAACAAGTTAAGCTTCTGGATTTGGAAGATGTAAGGAAAGATATTCAAATGAAAACACCAACTTCAAGGAGGCAATCCTCTATTTTTCGCAATATGAATAGCTCGACTGATAGCCTGGGGGATAAACAAGGACCACCTCTGAGTAAGGATCAGAGATTGGCTGATTCATTAAGTGCCGAAGGTGGTACGGTACCTAAATTTCAAGACATTAAGAGGACTTATCAGAATTTTGAAGAATTTTTAGGGACTCAGACATCATTCTCAGAGAAGCTTTCAAGTGCTAATTCTATGCAGTGGTCCAAAAGAGGGAACTTTAACTTGGATTTCCCGGTTGAAGGATTACCACTACATGTGTCAAGGAAAAATTATTGGAAGCAAGGGATGGAACAGAGAAACACAAAAGGATATCAACTTCCAAACTGGAAGATCTCTTCAGTAGGAGGTCTTGTCAGAGATTTAGTAGATGAAATATATGCTTCCAAAAAGAATTTACTGCCTTCTTAAAAATAGGTTACATTATTACCAGCAGTATGTCATACCAAGATACATATGTTGAACGCCTTCACAGAGTAGTGACAAGTGAAAAGTTTTGGCAATGTCCAGGTTGTTTGCACATATTTATTTTTTGTGCATTTTCTGTTTCTTGTGTAATTAGTATGTTGTGAAGATGCATTTTCCTGAAGAAAATAGTGACTAGCTATATGCTAATTATTTCTTTAGCCTTTTAATTTTTATACAACACCTGTGTTGATTTCAGGTGATTTTTTTTGTCATTTGATCATTAGGTGCACTATTCTAATTGTCTAATTACTTAAAAACTTGGTGGGATTCCCTCTTTGCCCCATTGCTGGGCTGGGATTAGAACCAGGCAGCGCTCTCAGCGGGTTAATTGCGACAGGCATTGGTCTCCTCCTCAGTCAGGAATTCTTAAAATTAACACTGATGGTTCTTCTCGGGGAAATCCGGGTCCGGCAGGTATTGGGGGAGTTGGACGTGATAGTTTTGGGGATGTTTAGTTTCTGTTCTCTATCTTCAAAGGTTACCCTTGCTATCTTGGTTGCAGTGGAACAATGCTGTCAGTATGGATGGAGGAGTACTATCTATGAGACTGACTCGTACGTGGTTGTGAATTTATTGAATAGGCAGAACTTTCAGGGTGTGGATTGGCATTTGGCTCTGGTTATCCAACAGATTATTCAGTTATGCAATTCTTTGAATTTTGTGTCCTTTATGCATATTCCCCAGGAGTGGAACATAGTGGCTGACTGCTTAGCCAAATGGGCTTCCAAGCATGTGCTGGATTGGAATATTGTAGATCATAGGATGCTTCCTCATGACTTATCTCTTATGCTGGATCAACTTGTTGTCCAAGATAAATCTTTCTAGTCTCTCTGGTCTCCTTTGTTGTTCAGTTCTCTTTGGTATTCAATAAAAATTTTACCCCTCTTTTAGTCAAAAAAAAAAGAGAGAGTTACATAATGACATGTAGATTAGACTTGTATATGACTTTCCTCCATGGCATAGGGCATTGTTCTTAGCATTTGGAAAAGTAGTGCAGCTAACTATGTGAGATTTTAACATGCAACTATTACAGAGGATTGTTTGAGAAGTTCTGAATGAAAGGACAATTTTTCCACCTTTATAAGCCCAAATAAATTTGGGACAAGGGACTTTATCTTTTGGTCTTAGCTCTTCATGGTCTGGTTTAATTTCTATCATCTAACCTGTTCTTGTAGGATATATGGATTACAAGAAAAATATTGCATTGGTGGAACATTTGTATCATGGAGGTGCTTTTGGGTGTTGGGGGAATTCCTTTTTTATTTTCAATATTATTTTTTATTGAGGTTCTTATTTTACTTGGACTAAATACTATTATGTATACGTCTGGTTTATCTTATTTGCATTGTTTTCCAAGTTTTTCTTGCAATAAGTTGTAGATATTGGATGCACAATGGTTAAGCCTCTATGAATTTATGTGGGTTTGGAGCCTATAATCACCTCAGCTACAGTTATAATTGCAATTAAATGAAAATGGATGCATTCAATCTTTAACCCTCGATAAAATAAGCAAGGACGGATGTACACCCAAGTGAGGATGAAGCAAGAAGAAAATATATTGATGCTGGTAAATATGAGTAAGCCCATGCATTCATCAGGTTGTCAGTGGCACTCAAGAATCAAAGTATTGAAAATGAAATGAAAATTTGTCAACTAAGGGGTGTAGGTGAGATTCCCCTCCGAAAAAAAAAATAGAAATACAACAGTTAGAGGCCAACCTGCTACTGCTATCCATTAGAGCAGCCACCAACTCTTTCCACCATCAACATAATAAAGCCAAGAGAGAAGGCTGGATGTAAGAAAAGCTGGTAAGTACAGAATGTAACCACTACGATCTTTCAATTTGGAGATATCGGGACATATTCACTTAAGTGCCCATTGCCGTCCACAAAAACTATCGTAGAACTACCACTTCAATCTTTAAGATTGACTTCTTTTGTTTGTGGACTTGTGAACTGTCATCATAACATAGCATCCATTACATGATGGGCTATCTTCTACCCTTACTATTCTCATGCCACTTGATTGACATAAGGGGTGTGACTTTCACTTTTTTTATACCAAGCTTCCATCATGACAATTTGTCGACCATTGTTTGTCTTCAATCAATCCAATCTTCATTGCATGATTAGTAAAAAGAAATTACTGTCTTCAAGTGACCAATCTGAAAACTCTGTGCTCTTTTATCTTTTTTCAATAACCTCTTTCATAGGTCTCTCATTGATGCTATACTCTACAACTTACATCCCAATTCTTAACATTCTACTAAGTTCACTCCAAATGGGCTCTCAATGGATGCCACAGTAATGATCAAAAGGGATTATATGGCTCCAAAAGTATATGCAACCTCCTTCAATAATGACATTAGGAAAGACATTTATACTTCATTTTTTAATTTCATGATGCAGATGCTTGTGAAAGTTAGCTATAGAGATATAGGTTTCTAAACAGTGAAGACTCAAAAGGTCTATTCCAATTGGCAGTATTCCAATTTGATTCTTTCCTCAATTCTGTACATGAGATTGTGTCATTATTTGATTCTTTTGTCAATTGTGTGCATGTTCGCATATCAACATTGACCTTCTGAATCACATTGGTTATTTTCCTTGTTTACAAACTTGATTTTTATCAAAATGTCATAAATTTCCCTCAAATGCAAATTGTAAGTGTTCTGTTAGGGTCTCCAAGATGCTTCTTTGTTGTGTCTAAGCTTGAAGCCTTATGAAAACTTTGGTAATAATTCCCTTTTGTGACTATACACTGATGCAGAGGGAAGGTGGTGGTATCCAAAATACAAATGAGAATTTCAAATTACAGAGGTTTAGGTACTGTAGCTTATCAACCAACTCAAATGCTTCAAGGGTCTAATTGGTCAAAGCCTTCTACAACACTCCTAAATGATGAGTTTGATCTTATAGACTCCCAATTACTCGGATTCAAGGAATTCTAGAGCTCTAACCAATTTCACAAGACCACTACAACTTCCACAAGACCTTTCCCTCGCTTTGATACCACTTAATGCAGAGGTAAGGTGGTTGTATCCAAAACACAAATGAGAATTGAAAATTACAGAGGTTCCACTAAATCAAGATCAAGACTATCGAATTTCAAAGGGATCATATCGATATAAATTGAAAATTACTATTGTGTTCAGACATTTTGTCACTTTTCACCGGCCAGGGAATTTGTCTATTACAAAGCAGTAGGTACTCACACATTTTCAAAATTTGGGATAAACATCAATTCTTCTTGCTTAATTCACCATGATCCTTTATGGATCAGAAGATGTACAAAGCGTCAAAATCATCCTATGAACATCAAATCTACAGGAACTTCTCAATAACCAGATAAGGAATCTGGATCAATTTTCATACCATAGTTAGCAAAATTGTATGAATAAATGGGTTTGATGTAGATTTCCTCTTGTAAAATACCACTGAGATGGTTTTTCTTTTTACATGGAAATCCTTAATATTGTCAGAAATTGAAGAATATTATTGAAATTTGAGCAAACATGACACTAATAAGTCATATTATTCAAATAGCCTGTATATGGTAGTGATATTTCTTTTTGTCAAGAATAGTAATGTTTCAAAGCCATATGAGAACCTGGATTAATTTTTGAAAAAAGATGCCTGCAGATTTTGGTGTATATTGTTTGGGGGTTGATTTCTTAAATAAAAATTTAAGATCTTTTTAGCCTTGAAAAAATATAAAAACATTGTGGTGTGAGAGGTATGAACTGGTTGGATGTATTTTGGGTTTTGTATGGTGGAAGAAACTGTTTCAATTTCATTGTCACAGAAGTTAAGTATTCATAGGAATAAATGCTAGAACGGTGGGATCTTTGTTCCAATAGACCTGCAAATGATAGTAAGTGTTTTTCTGATTTTATTACCAGAGAAGGGTTTCCCAGAACTTTTACATAGTTAATTATTTCAAGGTGTTATTTTGTTTTCCTCTAAAAATCTTTCTCACTGTTGTGGCTAGCTTGTATGACATGCTTTGCACTAGGATGAAGTTGTGTATTATCCTTATTTTTTTTGTTAAAATAAGTGATTTTCAGCTTCTCAAGAAAATAAGGGTTTTCAGCTTCTCTTAAGCAGGAAAGTTTAGAGCTTTGTTTTTTAGAGGTTGACATTGATTAAGTGGTATTTCTGGTGTAGTTGTTTTACCATATTACAAGGATGGTAACGCAGTGGATCTTCACAATAGAAGGTCACTGGATGATTCAGAGACTGTATTTCAATGTCATGTGATCCCTCTGAAATTAAATATAGTCTTGATCTTGATTTAACGGAAGCTATTGCCACACATCAATCCCAGTTTTATAGATATGCATGGGGTTAAGCATGCAACTCCAAGATTCTGACATCAAGCCCCCTTTGTCGTCTAGTCTGCTCGAAATTGTTAAAATCATTTTCTCTTTTAATATCAATAGTATGCATTCATTTCTACATGTCTAAATGCAAAATTTCTTGCTCTTGATCATTTTATTAACAATGGTACTAATTAGTCAGATATTATGGACGCAGGTGCTCTTTTTGTGGTGCTCAACTCCACTCCCAACCTAAAAATGCTTGGACTTCTTCAAGTAAATTTAGAAGATTACTTTCTAGATTATTGTCTTTAAATAGACTGCGATCTAACTACCTCATTGAGAAGATTGCTTCTATAATGATGATGCGCATTTAATTTGATTTTGCAGGGGTTTGCATCAGTTCTTATGCTAAGCATCTCATTTATGGACTTGGCTCATAATGTTATTAATTGTATTGGTTTCTTGAAGGCAAATTTATGGGTAAGCATTGTTTTTTTTTACCATTTCCTTTGGTCCCTATTAAGAAACATAATAACTGCAATTGGTATGTATCCTATGTCTGAGAGTTGAAACCTTTCTTTCTTTTTACCTGCAGATCTTCTAAGACATGTTCTAATCTAGTTTTGCAAACATCAATACTCTAAAAACTTAATCTGCTTCTTTGAAAATTTGTCTGGGATTTGTGCAACAAAAATTTGAAGGAATACTATATTTTTACTAGCTCAACACTTGCCAGTGCAAAGGTTGCACTGATAGGTGTTTTTAAAGTTCTTTTATTTGCTGATAAGTTTTAATTATTCATTGTCTTAGTTGTTCATTACTTTTCTTGTTGTGAAAAGTGCTATGGCACGGTTCTACAGTATTTATATTTTTCAGTATTGCGAGATCAAGATTTTTTTTGTAATCTTGTGAGCTTGGAAGCCCAATTGATCTAACCTAAGACTCATTTATGAAGCTAGTTTATTACACTGCTAAAATATTGTGACCAGAGCATTTTTCTTTGTTCATTTAAATATAAGATTGATGTCTGTGAAGACCTGTACTCAATCGGATCTTATAAGCATTTAAACTCTTGCTTGAAATTTTGTCAAACATTTGCCATGCAATGTCGATAAGTAAATTTCAAATTTGTTGTATAATGCATGAATGAATTTCGAATGATTTTTGCAAACTTGTAATAACACCATTGGATTGTAGATATCTTCTTTAGCCAAGTCCGTGCGAGTTCTTGCTGACATGGATGAACCAATCGGACAAGTTCAGAAAAGAACAGAGGTATAGTAGAAGATAGTTCCTATTTTAACCTCTTTTAAATATTGATATTCTAAAGGGATCTTGGAATAACCTTGGATAGTTAAATTGCATTGAAAAAACATATTTTCTATGTTACAACCTAGTTTAATTGCTAATTATGCACCACTGAGTGTGCTAGAAAATGTCAGTAAAAAAAAAACACAGTAAAAACCAAAAGTTTTCAAATCTCAACGACAGTTGTAACTTGTCGTTAAGCTATTTTTTGGCAATTTCTCTTAACTTTTGGATTTACAAAAATATCCAATTTTTAGGGTTTATAGCTTTTGATGTAACCTTTCTCAGCTTAAGGTTCTTTAATAATTGGAAGTTTGAATGTAGATGGCAGATGGGCTTGTTTTAGAGAAAACTGCTAGCCCCTTGGGTGTGCTGCTAATTATTTTTGAGTCCTGACCTAATGCTTTAGTTTAGGTATTTTGCTTAGAATGACTATTTCTCTAATGAGACTAGTTTACTCTTTGGTAGAATTTTGTTTTTGTAATGGGACCAGTTTTTTATTTGAAGAAAATCATTTAGAATTTGTCTTATATATGGCTCTTAGAATGGTTGTTCCATAATCTTTACAATGTTACCAAAATTTATTACCTGCAGAAAATAAAACCCAAAAAATAAAACCTAGCCTAAATAAGACCACATAAACAAAATATCTATAAATGACATAGACTTCAATTAAAGAAAATGGAATCTTCTATTATAATTTAAAAGGTTCTAGCTCAATGGAAGAGCACCTGCTTGACAAGCAGGAGGATGGTGGTTCGATTCCATCATACCTTAGAATGACTATATTAGTGACCAAATCAATGTCTAATTCAATAATTAAATTAACTAACAATTGATGACAATTAATAATCAAGACTAAAATAATGACTACCAGGATTGAATAAATGACCAATTATTAGCAACGTGTGACTAAATCAATCATTAAAATGACCAAATATATTACCAATGGATGAAAATTAGTTGGTACAAATGACTAAATATACTACCAATTGATGTAAATTAATTACTATAATGATTAAATAAATGACTATCAAGACTAAATGAATGACCAATTAACAACAACAAATGACTAAATTAACGAGTAAACATAATACCAAATTGATAATTCAAAACAACCAACATATGACTAAAATTTGTTTAGTCACAAATTTGGTGGTGTTATAAATGACTGGCAATAAACTATTAGTGGTCACATGATCAAAATTAGTCATGTATATGCAATTTTTAGTAGTTTTTTTAGTCTCATTTTGATGTTTTTGTACTAGTGATATATATATATATATATATATATATATATATATATCACATTAAAGAAATTAATAAAATTGATTTCAAACAATACACATAGGTTTCCAATAATTCTAAAAATAAATTTGTATGGTGTTATAGTCCAGGTATAATTTTTATTACAGGATGTCAGGATAGAATAAATGTTAATTTAGATGTTAATGTATATGCTTAACTTGAAATTTGAATATATTTTTACTAACCAATGAATACATAAACGAGTACATATGTTCAAATTTCTTTTTGTTAAATTAATTGATCATATTTTATTTTGAACAGAATACTAAGTTTAATGTAAAAGAGCAATAATTGTTTTTCTATGAGAAAATATAGTACTCATCTAGAATTTACATGTTGTTCTTTTTTTTTTTAAAGTATAAAATTCACTATAAAACTAAATCTACTGCAAGTCTACAGCTTATTCAATCTTTAGAGTTTCTCTTTAGGTGGATATACAACATTAACCAAATATTGTAATTTAAGGAAATAATAAACAATTTAAACTTTTCAATACTAAATTTATAAAGGAAAGAAAATCTGTTAATATTGTATATTTTTTTGATAAGTAAAAACTAGCAAACTAATATGCTCCAAAATTATATGTTTAAATCAAATTTGTTTTACAATTGTATGTAGTGTACACCATTCTTTCTAAAACTATATCAATGAAAGAAAATTTCCTTTCACTAGTAGAATTTATTTATTTTTTAAATAATTACTACCAACAATATATTGATTTCCAAGATGAAATTTTACTCAACTCAATACCTCAAAATCACAAAAAGACAATTGTCCTTCCTTTCCCTTCTAAAACAACTTTAAAACATTTAGTACAAAATTCACCACTAGGTTTAATAAATACAATACAAATATTTCTCTTCCTTATCCAAGGATTTTCTAAACAAATCATATGCACATAGCAAACTAAAACCTTGCTTATTTCCTCCAATCCTCTACACACATGAACCTGCAAAAGAAGACATCTAGCACATGACCATGGAGGCTCACCTCCCTGCCAAGGCCATTACATGGCCACCCCTGAGCTCGAGGAAACAAGTAGGATAGGTACACACAAACAACACACACACAACATCATGAGACTACAATCTACACAATTACTCCCATACCCAATGATTTGCACATAGGATCTGTTAGCAAAATGGTCAGCACTCCCCTTGGGATTTGTGACATGGTTTAACAGCCTCCTGTGTCTTCTATAAGTCTAGTGGTTGTATCGGGCATTAACACGTTGATCTTTTGGTGCAACGACAACCACTACTTGTAACAAGTGGTATCAGAGCTTGGTCACAGGTTCGAATCCCCTCGGGTAATGCTAAGGGGGAGATTGTTGGCAAAATGGTCAGCACTCCCCTAGGGATTTGCGACATGGTTTAACAGCTTCATGTGTCTTCTATAAGTCTAGTGGTTGTATCGAGCATTAACAGGTTGATCTTTTGGTGCAACAACTACTACTACTTGTAACAAGATCACACTTGATTCAACAATGGGTGAAGGTGGAAACAAAATTTTGGAGAGGTCGTACTTAAAACAACAAGTCCTTCTTGCTCAAACAAAACATGCCTTCACAAGGCTCAACCCCAACATACTAGCTCATCTCATAGAGCACAATTCATCTCCCTTATGGCCCACAATTTGCAACACAAGTAGGCTACAAGGATGCCCATACATCCAAATTTTACACAAAAGTTTTTCCTAACTAATCCCTTCACCCCAATCAAATCCTCCCAAGGATGAGTGTAGTCTTGCACTCCCATAACATACACACAACAAACAAAGAGGAACAAAAATGAACTTCATGAAAACAATTTGAAAGTATATATAACACAACATTGCCTCACAACAATTTAACTAAACATTACAAATACATAACAAGACTTCCATGTTAGTGTTGGAAATATAGATACAGTAACTGAGAGGGGGGGTGAATCAGTTAACCACAAAAATATTACCACGTGGAAACCCAATATGGGAAAAACCACCAATGTAACTAGTTACTATTTTTCACTCTTCTGAAGTGATGCCCGGTTAGAAGCCAACCTGGTAAAAGGTTACAAACACACTGTTAGGTGTGACCTTGTTAGAGGATTTAATCACCCTGCTAGGAGTGGCCTTGTAAGAGGTCTTGAAACAATTCAATAGAACTGTTACCTTGTTAGAGGATTTACAAAATGGTTGTTAAACCAACTCGGTTAAGAGATTTTGATATCATTGCTACAATTGCTAGAGAGTAACAATGAAATAACCTGCAACTGAATTGCTGAATATAGATCTTTGTTCTGTTTCACTAGATCCTTACTGATCAATTAAATCTTTGTTGTTCCTCAAGGATATCTGACCATCCTTCAAAATTCGCACACACCTTTCTTCAAAATGATTTCTGCATGCTGTATATCTTTTATTCACCATTTGACCTTCTATATATATACCATTTCATAATCATTTAGATTGACAAGTCGGCACTAATAATTATTATAACAGTCGGCTGGGATAAACAAACTGTGATAACAAAATTCTTTGAAAGGGCCGAACTTGCTCGGTAAACATTAATCTTGAAAAGATTTCTTTCGGTGACCGAGAGAACTCGGTAACCACAGCAAATTCTGCAACATCCTTTGGAGACCGAGAGAGCTCGGTAACCACTAATTTCCTTCAATAACCGAGGAGGCTCGGTTAACACTATTATCCTATCATGTTTCCTTTAGACACCTGAGAGAACTCGGTAGACACTAAAAACTGCTTAGCTGACCGACTGAGCTCGGTAGACACTGAGAACCGTTAGATGACCGACTGAACTCGGTAGATACTAAGAACCGCTTAGCTGACCGACTAAACTCGGTAGATACTGAGAGCGATAATTGATATGACATTTGTGTGACATCAAAGACAACACATAGCTAATCCAGCAATGTCCTTCAGACAATTGTATCCAACAGTTAGATGCACCTACCTTTCTCAAGGCTATGGCAATGGTGAATTTGATGAAGATCTCAAACTTCCCTTTCCTAACTTTTCCTTCTCCTTCTCTCAGCCTCTAGATCTCCTTAGGTGATTTCTCCTCCCAAAAACAAGAATGCATAATCTAGAAGTGTTTTCTTCCTAGTCTCTTTTTCCTATTAGCAAAACATTCCTTCTCTTTCCTACCCTCATCCCTAGGTAAGGTAGATACCTTAGTTCTTGCTAACTTACCACATGCCCCTAGCTAAGGAATGGAAGGATAATCAAGACATGGGGAAATGAACTAACCTTGGAAGCATACCTAATTTCATCACTCTCAAAGAAGGCTCTCTTTGAGAAGCCTTTTGGAAGCTTTGGGTGAAGAAAAGGGTAAAATTTGACCCCTAAACCTATGCATATGTCTTGGGGTACTTAAAACTAACCCTAACCACTCCCTAGGGCTCAATTTAACCCCTCCAAAACCCATTTGAAGTTAACTCGCGAAACTGGGAAGTGATGTAACTCATGTCTTGGTTCCCTAACCCACTAACTACACCTAGGGACTCACAAGGTGACCTAAGGGTGAGGTAAGGTCAACTTTCCACTTAGGCATGCCAACACATAACACTAGTGTCAAGTGACACAACAAAAGTAAGTACACATCACACCACTAAATTACACACATGACATGCCTTTAATGGATAATCACATTTGCATTTACACATTTAAATTTACATCAAATTATGCACTTATAAACATTTACAAATAACATTCACTCATGCAACACATTTACAAAATTAAAATCATATAACAATGAGGTCGTTCTCTTCCTAGAGTTGACTTTGGTCATATACTATTTTCACATAATCCATCCTTGTTTCCCCACATTTAAAACCATGGTCATAATCCTACACATTCGATTCAGATATCAGTACCACATGAAATCATCGCATATATAAACATATTGAAAGAGAAATGGGATCTATATTAACCTTTAATTACGAATACATTGGGAAACTGCATATCATGATTTCAACATAAACATAAACCATATTGTAACCTATTTCTATAAGTATCACATGTACATTCAATTTTCACTTAAACAAGTAACCCTAATTCTAATGCATAACCATTATATTAGGAATTCACATCACAACTATCACAATTTACTATTCCATAAGATAACGTAACCAAATGCAGAATCCATTATTCATTTGTCTTTCTATATCATAAGGTAAGTATGAATCTAACATATGCATGTAAAAGTACATCTAACATCATCATCCATATAAACATGTAAAATCATCACATAATATCTAAAGATAAGAAGTCATAATCAAAATAGGTCTAATGTCACATAACAATCTATCATCTAGATAGTCCATGTGAAAAATATCAATCGAGCTAAGATGGGTCGGGGTCGGACCTCACAAGTACGGTGATCTCATCAAATCCATGTAACATGAAAAATGATTCATCACTTATAATTAACTATACTAATGACTAGTCCAATCAATAATTATGTTTATGTCTCAATTCAAAACCATAATATTAGTCTATTTCATTCATTAAATACCAGAAAAAGGAAATATCTAATTCAATCAGGAAATAGTTATCACAACTAGAACAAGGAGAAAGCAAGCATCTCAAGAATTCAACATAATCATATGGCCAAGAAGAAACCCATCACAACACTAGTTGGCTCACCTATGAAATATAACACAAGCATAGCATAAGATGAGCACTCTAGATCATATATCACAACAATCAAAAGTAGGACCACACAAGTGATACAATCCACAAGCATAAAGCCAAGACCACAAACAAAAGTATGAAATGTAGAAAGAAAATGGGAGGGACATTACAACCACTGGAAGAAATAAACAACAAGTTATAGACAGCACAATACTATTAGCAAAGAGCACATAGCCAAGTCGGGTGACAGTTCCTAGCCAAAATTAAACTTTTTGGGGCTAAAAAACCCACACAAAAAGCCTATTGGCTAATTATCTTTTCATTCTTCTCTTTTGTGTGTTTAGTTGCTAAACCAATTCTATTTGACACATATATTCCAAAAAAACTCCTTGATATCTTTATATCATCATTACATATGGATACCATGTATATGGCTACTAGCCCTATAGATTTTATCTATTAGGATAAATAAAATGATTTATCCTAGTTTGGGAGAGATGACTAAGTAGTTGATGATTGTGGACTTGAAAATTGGTTACTTCAAAATATATTAAGGGTTTAAATCCATCTCTCCCTTTTTTTTGTCAAATAATAAAACTAGCTAGTCTAGTACAAAAAATGTTCTATTTATTTATATAGTATAGTCAATTAGTAAGTATTTAGTTGGAAGAACAATGGTAAAGATATTTTCATCTCACTTGGATAGATTATGGTTTTATCTAGTTTTATTTTTGGTCTAGTTCAGAGGGATCATTGAAAGTGACCATCAATTCCTTTCTCAAATCTTGTTGTAGTCACACAAGCTCTTCTTGCATGCCACAAATGATCTAAAAAGGGTCCCTCGACAAAATGGGAGATGGCTAACTAACTTCAAGGAGAGCCATAATTGATCGTACTAATCTTGGTAGCTATGTCACCCACAAAATTTAAAATACCTAAAATAGCACGAGTCATATATTCTAATAAACATCATTCTTGCTACAGTTGTATGTCATTTTTCAATTTACTTAGGGTCCAAGCCTTTAGGACCCCTTAGAGATTCCAACCAAGATGCACATATTTCAAAAGCATATTGTTACCTCTCCAATAATAATTTCTCTAGTAGGAGAACACATAACATATTTACCTAAACAAATAGACCTCTAGGTAGACCCAATCTAGCTCCAAGACATTGGTCTTTAACTAGAAAAGTTAATGCTTGTACTTGAGAAGCCTCTAGACCAATAGGTCCATAAAATTCACTGGTATAAGTTTTATTGTTAAATTCAAACAAAAAAACAAGAAATGAAACCAAAGATGGAGAGTTACTAAACTATAGTATAAGAAAGCTTTTATAAACCATACAAACACATGACACGTCCATACAAAAAGTTTTCTTAAGATGCCAAATACTGTTGAAGATATAATGAGAACGTAAGCACACGCCCTCCAATTAGATCTTTTGAATTATCCATGCTAGCAATCCATCCCTCCCTCCCCTCCAACAAAGATTTGAATAAATAATAATATATACTTATTCAATTAAATATAAGGTTTGTAATTTTCCTTAAATCTCCATCATCCATGCTAACAATTCATCTCTCCATCCACAAAGAAATTTGAATAAATAATCAAATATATTACTTGAATTAATTTTCTTACATCTCCAATGAAATCCAAATAGCATGTATGCCACTGAAATATAAAGTCTTGAACACTAGAAGAAAAGCACTAATAGGGGAGAGGGTCCCATAATAGAGCTAGGGCCAATATGGGGGATATTAGTTAAAATGGGCTCTTTAGTGGAGCATTAAAAGAGGTATATCAATGCTTATCCCCAAAAAGATTACCTTAAATTTGAAAAAACAACTAATTATGTGATGCCACATCAATTCACCAATAAACATAACTTAGTGCACAACTATTAGTCTTACTTTTGGGGGGTACAATTTTGAACACCTCAACAAAAAAGCATGTTGATGTGGCATCATATTAGAGCATGTGGGTTAGAAACTAATTTTTGTAAGTAGGAGGTTTGACAAGTAAATCGCTATACAAAATTGAGAGTGAATTGAAATACCCACATAGGATTTTGAGAGGCGCAAAGTTAGCTTGCTCCACTATAGGACCCTCTCCCCTACCCAATAAAATCATATATGCTACCAAAATAAGAAACCTTACAACACTTCAAGAAAAGCACCAATAGCTGGCAAGATGGTGTGAGTACCAAAAATTGTGATTATAGCTTACAACATTTGAAGAAAAGTACCAATAGCTAGCAAGATTGACTTACTATCAAAATTTGCGCTCATTATTGTAAATGAGCATCTAGCCCCTAATATGTACCAATATATAAGTTATGATCTATGAGGGTAATTTGTACATTAGCACATCTGAATAGCTTATGTATTGGTACATCCTAAGAACTAGATAACTATTTCCAGAATAAAACAGACTTGATAATTTTGTTCCCCTCTTTCCACACACAACCATAAAATATGGGAAAAAAACCTCTAAAGTTTAGGGCCGTTTAATATGGGATGCCTTCAAATCTAACTTCATTGGTCAGAATGACAATGAGCACTTATGTACCACCCATGGTATTAGTTTTGTATTGACAAAAGCCTGTTCCATACTGATGCGAAGTTTATCCCTAGCCAGGCAGGAATGTAGAGCATACCCTGAAGAGTCAACCTCAAGAAATAATTTCATACCACTTTCCAAACGATACAGAAATTGAATGCACTCATACGGACAAATAATATCCAAATTTAATGTAACATTAAATTGTACTTTGCCAAATATGCAGTGAGCGCACAAACCGTGAAAAGGCTGCATTTCCATCAGTGTCCACATTGAATGCCCAAAACTGCCCTCGTAGAAGTAACCATCTAACGAACGCTTCAATAAATGCTGAAACAACCCATTTTTTAGGGTGCAATTTAAACCCCCCCAACACCCAGATTTTATTAGATTTTATTGAAACTTTAGTGAGAGTGATGTAAGCGGTGGTTCACCTCCATAATTTATGGAACAGTTAAAACTCACGAGCTGACAACTACATTGATTTTACTGCATCCACCAAGAATTGGTAATAAATAATAATGGGTGCAATTAGTAAGGAGGGCATTGCATTGATTGGGGATTTGAGCGTTAGGATGAAGGGTTTAGTCTAATTTAACTTGCCTCCATTAATGGGGTATTTAAAGCTTCCCACTATCAACTTTAATGTGAGAGCCTACTACATTCAATAGCAGTCCTGAGTGTAGATGTGTCTACGTGCATGAATAGAGACAGTCATATCAGAAACTTCCTTTTATGCTCTCATGCTTCCCACTTCTTCTTTTATTTAAATTTGCCCTCTTGCCCATCAAAATCTATTCTTACTCTCTTAAGAGCTGTTGTAGGCAGTACCCTCCTTGGAGGAATGAATATCAACTCTATATGAGTTTTATATAAAGGAAGAACTTGCAGGATAAGCTTCAGGTAATTCTCTCTTTCAGCTCTTCTTCTTTTTTTATCATCATGGAGATTGTCTTGAGAGGACTGTTGGTTGATAGGAAGGCATTTTTTTTGAAGACTAAAGTATCGGTTGTCTGCATGATCAGTTTTCGATAACAGATGGAGAAGAAAATGTGTTCTGCAATCAACTGTTTTGATTTTGTTGATTGTTTGTAATATAGATAGAGAGTTCTTGTTTCTTTGTTCTCTTTTTCATGGTGGGTGGTATTGCTTGTTGGTTTTGATATAGATAGAGAATTCTCATTTCTTTCTTCTCCTTTTCATTGTGGGTGGTATTGCTTGTTGGCTTTGATATACATAGAGAATTCTCATTTCATTCTTTCTCCTTTTCATTATGGGTAGTATTGCTCGTTGGTTTTGATATGGACAGGGAATTCTTAGTTCTTTCTTCTCTTTTCATGGTGAGTGGTATTGCTTGTTGGCTTTGATATACATAGAGAATTCTTGGTTTTTTTTGGGGGTTTTTTTTTCATGGTGGGTGGTATTGCTTGTTGGCTTTGATATAATTAGGAAACTTGATACATAGATGGGAAATGAATTTTTTTCATTTGTGTTCTGCAATCAATCTTTTTATTTTTCTTAATTGTATGTGATATAGATAGAGAATTCTTATTTCTTCCATCTCTATTTCATGGTTGGTGGTATTGCTTGTTGGGTTTGATACAGATAGAGAAGCCTTATTGGGTGGTATTGCTCGTTGGCTTTGATACAGATAGAGAACTATTATTTCTTTCTTCTCTTATTCATGATGGGTGGTATTTGTTTGTTGGCTTTGATATAATTAGGTAACTTGGATTCGTTGCTCATTTGGATTGGTAATAGATAGGGAAGAAGATTTGTTCTGCAATTAACTGTGATTTTCCGCTTGATTGTCTATGATATAGATAGAGAATTCTTATTCCTTCATTGTTTTTGGGCTTTGATATAGTTAGGTAAATGGGAAAGGAATTTTGATCGTTTTGATTCTTGAAGCATCAGTGAAGTCCAGTTGTAGAGGATTATTGGAAGAATTTTTCGTTCTGTGGGTTTCTGTGCTTTGACATTGTGAATGTGGGATTTCAATTTTTTTTAATCAGGATTCTTAAAATTATTAGAACAAACTACTAAAATTCTTATCTGGGTAGTCAGTTTTGAATGTGGGAGTTGCGTCTTATGTATATTGCTTACCTTTGGATTATTTGCAAGTTTTTGTTACAGCTTTGAACTTCTTGACTGTATTATTTGAAATTTGTTGCGGTTACATATTAAAATGACTACCTAAATCCTATTATTAATAATAGGGAAGAATTTACAAATAGGTAAATTATTCGAAGTATTGATATTCTTATTTGGGTATTCATTTTTTAATGTAGGAGTAGAGTCTTATGTATATTGCTTGCCTTTGCATTGATTGCATAAATTTTCGTTACAGTGCTGACTGTAGTATTCGAATTTTGTTGTCAGGTATATTAAGATGACTACATAAATTCTGGAATTAGATATACTAATATAATAGGGAGGGATTTTTGTATTTTTATTCTTCACATTAGTTCTGGTTATAACATTGAATTCAGGTTTTGACTGAGGTATTTGAATTCATACATATAATTTCTGCAGTTCATGATGTTAGTCTGAATTATTTCTAAATTGGACTGTATAAGTTTTTTCAAACCCCATTGATCGTCAGATACCTTAATATGGTTTATTATATTTTATTATCATGATCAGTATAATAAATATCAAATAATAAAGAATTATTTATTGCATGGATTCTTAATGGTTTTTATTGTGATATTTGAATTTTGCCATCATGTAACTAAGATGGCTTCCACCCCTGTTTTTTATTTTGGCTAAATGTTGGTGTGTGAGAATTTTGACTGGGTTTGGACAATTGAGGTTGTTTGAAGATTAACTAGTTTATAAAAATATATTAAGTTCTAACTCTCTGCGTGATCTACACGCAGATGAATTGCATATGCCTGCACTATTAAATTGCTCATCATCTTTAAGAAAATGCTCTGGAATAGCTTTTTTGAATTTCTATCCCATCTAATTCCAATCATATGCTATCAAAATATTGCAGGGAGTGCTGTTCTAATAGAGAAGCTCCAGGCATCTGCAGGACAGTTGTACCAAGGTAAACTGTAGATCATATGTAATTTTACTCTTTATGTTACATTAAATTTTTCATGGTAGTTGATATAATCTTTCCACATTTAATATAGTATACAAAAATTGTCTGTCGAATCAGCTGCATATGTTTCATATCACTTTTCTTGTTGAATCAACTGTGTATGTTTCGATATCACTTTCCTCGTTAAATTAACTTTGTGCTATGTCACCTTTTCTCGTTGAATCAAGTTTTTGTGATGTCACTTTTCTTGTTGAATAAACTGTGTATGTTTTGATAACTTGTTAAATTAATTGTGTATGTTTGGATACCAGTTCTCTTGTTGAATCAACTGTTTATGTTTTGATGTCACTTCTCTTGTTGAAACATCTATGTATGTGTTGATGTCACGTCTCTCGTTGAACCATTATGTATGTGTCGACGTCACATCTCTCGTAGAATCATCTGTGTATGTGTTGACGTCATGTCTCTCATTGAATCATCTGTCTGTGTTGATGTCACATTTCTCATTGAATCATCTGTGTATGTGTCGACATCACGTCTCTAATTGAATCTTCCGTGTATGTGTCGACGTCATATCTCTCATTGAATCACCTGTGTATGTGTCAATGTCTTGTCTCTCGCTAAATCAACTGTGTATGTTTCCATGTCACGTCTCTTGTTGAATCAACTCTGTATGTTTTGATATCATCTTACTTGTTGAATCAACTCTGTATGTTTTGATATCATCTTACTTGTTGAAATATGATCTGATATAAAAAAACATACACAGTTAATTGTAGAAACTATCTTTTTAAATTCTCTATGTTTTAAATCTTAACCAATATTGTTCACTTATCATACCCAATCAGAAGATATGACTGAATATTCAATTCTCTTCTCTTTATCTAGGTCTGAAAAATCTTGATGCATTTGGCTAAGGCCAATACCATTATGGCCATAGACAGCCTTGGGAGGAAAGAAAGACTTGATATGAAGGCCGAGCTTACTTTGTCACCTCCATCACTTGGGAGACAGCTTGTGTTATCTCAACCAAAGGCAGAAGAAAATATATTGAGGAAAAGAAAATGGGAGCAAAGCAAGACTCTGGAGCATCAGTATCTCATAACTCCAGGGAAATTCAGATGCAATAACTCAAGCAGGGGTGTGGACCTCCAAATGGAATCACCACTCCCCTTGGATTGGGAGCAATATCTAGATCTTAATGTATGCTCATCTTTTCCCTTGTGGATACAAATTACTATACCATTTTTTACATATAATTATTTGAGATTCATCATATCTAGATCTTAAAGTATGCACATTTTTGCCTTGTGAATTCAAATTACACCATTTTGAACATATAATTGTTGGAGATTCATCATAACTGATATTTGTTGGTTTGATCATTACAGTCAGGAGAGATATACTATATGAACAGAAGAACTCAAGAGAAAACATGTCATGACCCAAGGCAAAAGCTGGACTTGGAGCTTAAGATTTCTTCTGAGACAACATTTGATCATTTTCATGGAAAACAGCAACAGCAAGGATTGAGAAAATCTTTGAACAATGAGATGTTTGCTGCAGCTTGTGCACAATGTCATATGTTTGTGATGTTATCCAAAAACTCCCCATCATGTCCAAACTGCAAACATGTACACCCATTTAACCAATCTTTCCCCACGGTTAAAGAGAAAACTGTAAATTTATTTGTATAATTTAATCAAGTACATGTACAGAGGTGGGGAAGAATTGGGTTCTTCTTGTTTGTTTGGTTTCATATTAGGAAATTTCACAACCAAGCTTTGAATTTTGGAGGATGTAATAAATTTGATAGGACGTTCTAACCACTTCTTCAAGAGAGCAAAACTATAAAACTACGTGGCAATGAGAAAGTATAAGCACGGGCGAGCTTGTTCCCATGTTTATTTTGTAATAGAATGCATTATATATAGATGTTGATAGTTTTCATGTTCCACTTGTGTTGTACCTTTACATTCAATCACAATGTAATACCGATCAAAGTGGTTGACCCTTCCTTTAGTGCACTTCATAATTTATATACCATGTTTGGTACTTGAATTAGATGATATTTTCTCTCCACAACATTTTGTGTTTATAATTGTAAATAGATTCATTAATGTATTATTATAATATTTAATTTGGTACATAAGTTAGAGTCAATCTTTTTCCAATCAATTAAATATATTTTACCAATAATATTACATACAAAGTTTTGGCTCTTTTGTCTAGTAGGAGATATTTTCCACAAGAAGTCAAATGGTGATATTGCTATTAGGATTGGAAAAATCTTGATAGGAGATATTTGCTACAAAGTTGAATCCTGATAGCAATATCACCTTTTGACCAACTAAGTTGGATCTAGTCTAGATTCAATTTGAATTTTGAATCTCTTATTTTTAATATTTGACTTTTAAGCAATTACAATCATGTTATTTCATTGCTTTAATATTTAAAGTCTTTTGTTACACATTTAAGTTTTATATTTTATAAAATCATTCATTTTAGATCACTTAGAATCATCAATTAATATTAAAAGATATCAACATTTAAAGTATATCAATTAAGTACTTGTCTAAATCTTAATCTTAATTATACAACACATTTTTGTTGAAAACATATTGTTAAGCATGCTTTTAGTTTTTCAGACGTCTAGGTTATGTAATTAATAACATAATCTTAAATCATTTAAAATCATCAGATAATATCATCTTAATCTTAATTATACAACACTTACATCTTTGTTGAACATGTTTTTAGTCTTTGTAAAATAATATAGAATTTGATTTCTATTAAAAATATTTTTTTTTTTTGGCAAAAGTGGGCGAACCACTATATATTTATATTACATAAAATTGAAGTGTATCAATAAGGATTTTATATTAATAAAGTATAATATATATAGTCATATAAATTTTAGCTTGACTATTAGTCAATAGATTAATTAAAATTGTTGTTAAATTTATAAATATCATTAATAAGATAATGAATAACTACCAAATGGTTGCATCCATCCTATATTTAAGGAGGTAATTTTTTTGGAAATATAGGAAGTCTTATTTATGGATAATATCATTAGAGATATGTATATTAGAGATATTAAAAATTGTTTTTTGATAGAAAGATGAGATATTCAAAAAATTAAGTTTTAGAATTCATGTAATAGATATGTCTTGTGTAAAATTATGTCCCTGTATGCTTGTCTAGAACGCACAACATTCAATGGAACATTGGCTTAATGAGTTAGTGAGATACAAATATCATCATTTGAAATCAAAATAAAACTCATTAAAATCATCCTATTGCTCCCTAGTCATGAGGATTACTAATCTAAATCAATGCTCTCATAATGTATTGTTTATCCAATGGAATGACAACCCATGAAATGGAAGATTTTCATGAAAATGCATCTACATGTATGCAAATTAGATTAAATTGATGAAGCTAAATGATATAATTGATACTAAATTTATGCAATTAAGCTAAGATTAAGCTAAATTGATTGAATTATGCAGCTACATGATGGAAATTGATAAGAATGAAGTTAAAAATGATGCTAAAATGATGTAATTCTCCTAACAAAGATCTCTAACAATACAAATTGATTCAAAACTCAAACTAGCATTATGTCCTCAAACAATTCTAGATTATGATCTGCAAATGACTTGATGTGAGGGATTTTATAGATTCTCAAGGTGGCAAAATAGCTTGATTTGAATTGGATGGTCAAGATTGTTCCAATTTGAATTGAAGGGTAGAGATAGCAAAGGCATGTGAGTAATCCTTGTGCTTTTCTCCCATTAGTAGACTATGCCAAGTAGTTATTCCCTTTAAAATCCTTGAGTGACATGTGGCATGGATGTTGAGGGAATATTTAGTATTTATTTAAATCAAAGAAATTAATTTCTCTAGCCATGTGGATTTTTTATGTTAATTTAATTAATTGGCTAGGATAATTAATTGACTTTGAAATATTAATTAGCTATGTAATTAAATTGATTGAATTTAATTACATAATTAGGGCTTTGATTCCTTTGATTTAATTTGATCAAATTGTTGAGATTTAATGATTTGATTTATCTTGACCATTTTTAGGTGATTATATTTGCCCCTCTTTGAATCGATGTGCAGGCAGTGCATTGATTCAAAAAAAAATCTGATATTGCCCCGCTCCTAGAACTAATAAGATGATGGATCTCTGATGTCTAATGTTGGATTGAGAAAATAGTGAACAGTTTGATATGGATCTTGATGAAACTGCTCACAACCTGATGATGTTCAATTTGAGTCTACATCTAGTGCGATGTTTGATAAGAGATTTTTTTATTGAAGCCAACATAACCAATTTGATATGGGTCCTGATGAAATTGATCGTCGTCAAATGAAGATATTGAAGATACCGATGTTGATGAGAACGAGTAATTTGATATGGGTCCTAATGAAATCACTCTCTTCAAATATTATGGTTTAGACAACCAACTTGATATGGATCCTAATGAAGTTGATTATCTAATGATGATGACGATGATTTCTTGATGAGGACATAATCAATTTGATATGGTTCTTGATGAAATTGATATTCCCCTATCAATTTGATAATGATGATCACATTGTCAATTTGATATGGAGCTTGATGAAATTGACATGCCCCTATTGAAAATGAAATTGATTTGATTTGATTTGATAAGATCTATGATTATCATGAAAATGTTTCTTGATTGATAATAAGATTCAATTTGATGATTAATGACTTGATTGAATAAGATTTGACTAATTTAATGATCAATGAGAAAGATTGATTGATTTGATGAAAAAATTTGATGTTTTGAATTGATCCAATGTTCCGATTCTGATTTGATCCAATTATAATGATGACGTTCTTATTGTGAGATCTAGCCCCAGATACAAGAATGTGTTGATGATGCCTCCTCGGGAGTGAAATCGAAATGTGTTTTGAAAAATTGAAATGTATTAGGATTTAAAAAATCTTGAATTGATTTGAACAATGTTGAATTGAGTTTTGATTTAGCTCCGAATAATGACGTTGCAAAGATTTGGATCAATAATGATAAATGCAGATTAACATGTGATGCAAGGATCTTTGTGTGTCAGTGCCCATGATACTCGATCATAAAGGAGATAGATTTTGTGATGATGTCAACATTCCACTTTTCCGCCTTGAGATAATCTTGTTGAGTTTGTTCGATCATGTTGAATGAATGCAACACCTAAATGACTCTACGATGCTATACAAATTCTATGGGTTGTCATTCTTCTGATCTTTCTTTAATGATATATCTCATCATTAAGATTTTTTTGGATGTAAGTACAATCATTGGTGGCTTTCAAAGCCAATGATGAACCAGAGTACTACTTTTGTTAATGTTGCAAGTTAACACAAGCATCGGGGCATGGATAGCCAAGATGACCTAAGTGTTTCTTACGTAAACAAGAAAGGTTCCCTTATGTTCTTGTGCAATGTATATGTTGTTCAAAATGACCCTTTTATTCATATCCTTGGATCAACTTCTGTGTATGTATGCAACGAACCTTTATCGTTCATATCCTTGGGCATAGTTTTACTGTTTTCACAATACTAAGAACTCACTCGATGAATCAAACAAGGAAAGAGTTCCAACCTCCCTTTGGTGTACAAATATTAAAGGTCAAGGTATGTGTGGTGTATCACAAGATGTGAAGGCTCTTATCACAAACACCCCATAATATTTGACAGTCAAAGATCATTAGAACAATTCCCACAATCAACAATCAAAGAAAATGTCATATTCCTTCTTTGGTTTTCTAGTACAAAGACATCCTGGAATTCCTCAGGTAATATGAAAATCAGAAATCAATGATGCTTTAATAGACAAGGAATGAACTCCAACTTCCATCTATAGTGCATATGTTTGGATTCAAGGTATGTGTGGCACGTCATAATCCAATCATTTTTATGTGGCAATTTTTGCACAATTCTATGCTTATTAAATATATGAAGGAACTTATGCATAGACACCCTAGAATATCTATCCTATTAGACTTCACTAGAATAGAGCCCACATGTAGAAACATGAGATCACCAACCTAAAATTCTCTATGTTTGACCTTGCAATTGTACCCTCTAGACATCCTCTTCTGGTAAACATGAAGGTGATCAAAAGATTCTTGTTTATGTTCTTCTAGCAATTCTAGCTCCTGCAAGAGAGATATCTTGTACTCTTCATCAAAGATAAGCCCTCTTAAAGATACTCTCAATTATTTAAATTCAACTTCAATGGGAAAAATGGCTTCTGAACCATAAAAAAGAGCATATAGAGTGGCTCTTCGTGGGGTTCTAATGCTGGTATGATATGCCCATAAATCAAGATTGAGTTGAAGATTTCAGCCTCTACCAACATCATTAACTATTATGTGTAAGATTTTCAAGATATTTTTATTAGTTGCTTCTACTTGGTCATTCCCTTGTAGATAATCTGGATAGAAGAGAAATGGTGCATGATATGAAACTTTTCACATAGCTCAGTGACATCCTTGTTCTTAAATTGTTTTCCATTGTCTATCACTATGGAAGAAGGAATATCATATCTACATATCAAGTAGTTCAAAATGAACATTGATATTTTCTTATCGATAGTTGTGATCAAAGGTATAGCCTCAGAAGGATGAGGAAAATGGCTCATGCTCACTCTATGCTCTGCTAGGGTTTTTTTCACCTTGCATCCATTTCTGCATTTCCGTCCTTCGCACATACCACAGTTATTGCGAGAAATAGCCTAATATATATGGCTTCGGCCACTTCCCACCAAGCAGTTGATGCTGGTGCTGGTGTGGTTTCAGATAGCAATGGCAATGCCAAGAAAATGTCCCCGCAAGTTTGTACCCAAAGTATTCCACGAGGTATGGCCCAACCTAATATTGTTTTACCTATTAATGAATTCAATGATGCATGCACTTGGCTTGAATCGCACACCCTAATTGGCTATTTTCTGGGTCGCAACCCCCTTGAACATGTTCTCAAGGACTAGGTTGTGAAGAACTGGACTCCTCACAGAATCCGCCTGGAAGGCATTCAGAGCCTTACCAAAGGCTTTTTCCTTTTTCTCTTTTCCAACCCCTCCCACGTGGATGCTATCTTTGCCAAAGGTCCCTGGAATATCAGGGCCTCACTGTTAATTTTCCAACGCTGGTCCCATGACTTCTATGTCTCTGATGACAAGAAGCTCAAGGTCCTAATGTGGGTCGAGTTCCCTAGTCTTCCCTTACCTTGTTGGCCTTTCATGCAAGCCATAGCGCAGAAGCTCGATAGGGTTATATGTCTCGAGCATGACCGTTTTCTTAATCCGCTCCCTCACAAGAGGCTCTGTGTTGAGGTTGACCTTTCTAGGGATCTCAAAGAATCCATAGAGATTCAAGTTGGTGAGACCATCTTCACCCAGAAGGTGCTCTATCTTAATCTTTCCAATACTTGCTATCGGTGTCAATCTGCGGAGCATAAGATTAAGGACTGCCCTTTGGCAATGCCTTGTACCAAGCCTCCTCCCAAGGATGCTAGTTCACATCTGGTTGAGGCTGGCAAGAAAAAAGATGGAAAAAAAGATGAATGGGTCACTGTCGGTCACCGTAACAAGCCCCACAAGCAGCTTGTTTTGGTTCTTGCCTCCCATCCGCCACCCTCTGATAACACAGTTTTTTTGGAAACCCCTGTTATCAAAGTTTCAAACCCTGTTGAGCAGGGGAAAAATGTTTCCACCACCCAAACTTCTGCTCCTACAACCAGCATGCCTCCTACGGCTGCCGAAATTATTTCTTCCAGCTCTTTCCGCCGCTCTCGCAGCCCTTTTGGGTGCGCTGAGACTAAATTCAATGGCATGCAAGACAAGCGGCATAATATTACTCTAAATTTTCCTAAGTCTAGTTTTGCCCCAAGATATCTATCTAATAGTTTTGACTCCCTTAGGGACGAAGATGGAATGGACGACACTGTTATTCCATGAAGTACATCTCATGGAATGTTCGTGGGTTGATAGACCTACACAGAAAATATTCTGTCAAGGATTTTCGTAAGCGTTTTTGTCATCTGGATGTTTTATGCCTCCAGGAAGTTAAGATTTCTGGTTTCATGCTTGATGCTGCTTGTAAAGTTATTTGGCCTAAGAGTCTTGCTCTTTGTTCTTAGCACGAGGCTGGCCGAGGCGGAGTTGTTACTCTCCTCTCTCCTCATTGGCATTCCCTATTGGTTAGCCATGGTTCTGATCCCACGCAACGAGTGGTTTGGACCACTTTCATCATTGAGAATCATTCCTTCAGCATAGCTAATGTTTATGCTCCCAATGATGCTGTTGAAAGATCTCACCTGTGGCATTGGCTTGCGGATTCTCTGCCACCTACAACCTGGCTTGTTTGTGGGGACTTCAATATGGTGGAGATGGCGTTTGACAAGGATGGTTTCATACCATTTTGATGGACAACTAGTGAAAGAGAAGCCTAGTTAAGTTCGGGTTATAACATTGAATTTGGGTTTTGACTGAGGTTTTTTGAATTCATACATATAATTTCTGTAGTTCATGATATTAGTTTGAATTATTTATAAATTTGACCAGGTATAAGTTGTTTCCATGTTTAGAATCAAACCCCATTGATCATCAAATACCTTAATATGGTTTATTATATTTTATTATCATGATCAGTATTATAAATACTAGAGAATTATTTATTGCATGGCTTCTTGATGGTTTTTATTGTGATATTTGAATTTTGTCATCATGTAACTAAGATGGCTTCCACCCCTGTTTTTTTAATTTGGCTAAATGTTGGTATATGAGAATTTTGACAATTGAGGTTGTTTGAAGATTAACTAGTTTATAAAAAGATATTAAGTTGCACTATTAAATTGCTCATCATCTTTAAGAAAATGCTCTTGAATAGCTTTTTTGAATTTCTATTCCATCTAATTCCAATCATATGCTATCAAAATATTGCAGGGAGTGTTGTTCTAATAGAGAAGCTCCAGGCATCTACAGGATAGTTTTACCAAGGTGAACTGTATATCATATGTAATATTACTCTATGTTACATTAAATTTTTCATGGTAGTTGGTATAATCTTTCCACATTTAATATGGTATACAAGAATTGTCTGTTGAATCAACTGCATATGTTTCCTATCACTTTTCTTGTTGAATCAATTGTGTATGTTTCGATATCACTTTCCTCGTTGAATTAACTTTGTGCTATGTGACCTTTTCTCGTTGAACAAGTTTTTGTGATGTCATTTTTCTTGTTGAATAAACTATGTATGTTTTGATAACTTGTTGAATTAATTGTGTATGTTTGGATATCAATTCTCTTGATGAATCAATTGATTATGTTTTGATATCACTTCTCTTGTTGAAACATATATGTATGTGTTGATGTTATGTCTCTCATTGAATCATCTATGTATGTGTTGATGTCATGTCTCTTGATGAATCATATGTGTATGTGTCAACATCACATCTCTCGTTGAATCATGTGTATGTGTCGATGTCATGCCTCTCGTTGAATCATCTGTGTATATGTCGATGTCACATCTCTCATTGAATCATCTATGTATGTGTTGATGTTACGTATCCCGCTGAATCATCTGTGTATGTGTCAATGTCACGTCTCTCGCTAAATTAACTGTGTATATTTCAATGTCACATCTCTTGTTGAATCAACTATGTATGTTTTGATATCATCTTACTTGTAATATGATTTGATATAAAAAACATACACAGTTAACTGCAGAAACTATCTTTTTAATTTCTCTATGTTTTAAATCTTAACCAATATTGTTCACTTATCATACCCAATCAGAAGATATGAATGAATATTCAATTCTCTTCTCTTTATCTAGGTCTGAAAAATCTTGATGCATTTGGCTAAGGCCAATACCATTATGGCCATAAACAGCCTTGGGAGGAAAGAAAGACTTGATATGAAGGCTGAGCTTACTTTGTCACCTCCATCACTTGGGAGACAGCTTGTGTTATCCCAACCAAAGGCAGAAGAAAATATATTGAGGAAAAGAAAATGGGAGCAAAGCAAGACTCAGGAGCATCAGTATCTCATAACTCCAAGGAAATTCAGATGCAATAACTCAAGCAGGGGTGTGGACCTCCAAATGGAATCACCACTCCCCTTGGATTGAGAGCAATATCTAGATCTTAATGTATGCCCATTTTTTCCCTTGTGAATACAAATTACCATACCATTTTTTACATATAATTATTGGAGATTCATCATATCTAGATCTTAAAGTATGCACATTTTTGCCTTGTGAATTCAAATTACAATACCATTTTGAACATATAATTGTTTGAGATTCATCGTAACTGATATTTGTTGGTTTGATCATTACAGTCAGGAGAGATATACTATATGAACAGAAGAACTCAAGAGAAAACATGTCATGACCCAAGGCAAAAGCTGTACTTGGAGCTTAAGATTTCTTCTGAGACAACATTTGATCATTTTCATGGAAAACAGCAACAGCAAGGATTGAGAAAATCTTTGAACAATAAGATGTTTGCTGCAGCTTGTGCACAATGTCATATGTTTGTGATGTTATCCAAAAACTCCCCATCATGTCCAAACTGCAAACATGTACACCCATTTAACCAATCTTTCCCCACGGTTAAAGAGAAAACTGTAAATTTATTTGTATAATTTAATCAAGTACATGTACAGAGGTGGGGAAGAATTGGGTTCTTCTTGTTTGTTTGGTTTCATATTAGGAAATTTCACAACCAAGCTTTGAATTTTGGAGGATGTAATAAATTTGATAGGACGTTCTAACCATTTTCCTCCCCAACTCTCTTCAAAAGAGAAAAACTATAAAACTACACGGCAATGAGAAGTCTAAGCACGGGCGAGCTTGTTCCGATGTTTATTTCGTAATAGAATGCATTATATATAGATGTTGATAGTTTTCATGTTCCTCTTGTGTTGTACCTTTATATTCAATCACAATGTAATACCGACCAAAGTGGTTGACCCTTCCTTTAGTGCACTTCATAATTTATATACCATGTTTGGTCCATACTTGAATTAGATGATATTTTCTCTCCACAACATTTTGTGTTTATAACTGTAAGTAGATTCATGAATGTATTATTATAATATTTAATTTGTTGCATAAGTTATAGTCAATCTTTTTCCATTCAATTAAATATACTTCACCAATAATATTAAATACAAAGTTTTGGCTGTCTTTGACCAACTAAGTTGGATCTAGTCCAGATTCAATTTGAATTTTGAATCTTTTATTTTTAATATTTGACTTTCTAGCAATTGCAATCATGTTATTTCATTGTTTTAATGTTTGAAATCTTTTGTTACACATTTAAGTTTTATATTTAATAAAATCATTCATTTTAGATCATTTAGAATCATCAATTCATATTAAAAGATATCAACATGTAAAGTATATTGATTAAGTACTTGTGTAAATCTTAACATTTTTGTTGAAAACATATTGTTAAGCATGCTTTTAGTTTTTCTGACATCTAGGTTATGTAATTAGTAACATAATCTTAGATTATTTATAATCATCAAATAATATCATCTTAGATAATTGAGAGTCATCACTTCATGTTAAAAGATATTAACATTTAAAGTATTTCTTTTAAATGCTTGTATAAATCTTAATTTTAATTATACAACACTTCAATCTTTGTTGAACATGTTTTCATTCTTTGTAAAATAATAATAGAATTTGATTTCTATTAAAAATTATAATCTTCATTTGCCTATTAAAGCAACACCCTAAAGATGTCTTGTAAGAACCATTAGAAGTGTTATATATAAGTGTAGACACCCGAGAAAATTCTATTGTTCAAAATTAGAAAAGGAAAACTATATACTACTTTAAACTAATTTATAAAGGAGATTGAATCCAAAGAATGTAAATATTATAATAACTTGGTCAAATTATCTAATCTATATATGTTGATACTTATTGTAAGGGCAATTATTTTGTAATTGGTTGAAATATATTAATAAGGATTTTATATTAATAGAGTATAATATATATAGTCATATAAATTCTAGGTTGACTATTGGTCAATAGATTAATTAAAATTATTATTATATTTATAAAGATCATTAATATGATAATGAATTACTACCAAATGGCTGCATCCATCCTATATTTAAGGAGATATTGTTTTTGGAAATATAGGAAGTTTTATTTATGGATAATATCATTAGAGATATGTATATTAGAGATATTAAAAATTATTTTGTGATAGAAAGGAGATGAGTTATTCAAAAAATTTAAGTTTTTGGATTCATGTAATAGACGTGTTATGTAAAATTGTGTACTTGTATGCCTGTCTAGAACACACAACATTCAATATAACATTAGCTTAATGAGTTAGTGAGATACAAATATCATCATTTGAAATCAACATAAAACTCATTAAAATCGTCCTATTGTTCCCTAGTCATGAGGATTCCTAATCTAAATCAATGCTCTCAGAATGTATTTTTGATCTAATGGAATGACAACTCATGAAATGAAAGAATTTTTTAAAATGTTGTTGACATTTTGATGAAGGTGATATGTGGTTTGATCACATGAGTGTATTGTGGTGTTGTCATTGATGGCAACATGTTCTGTTGGTGTCAAGAGATCATATTTACCGATGGTATTGAAGGATCAAATGGAGAAGCAACTAAGTGTAAAGTCAATCGGTAAGAAGACAGTATGCAAGATTCAAATGACCGGATCTAGAGTTGGAGATCGAGTTAAGGTGTGTGATAGTACAACCATTATCTACAAAGGTATATTTGACTACTTCTATGATTGCATCAGTTAGTTTGAAGATCCAACTGAGTTATTGAGGATTGAAGTGATATTGGTAGTTAGAACAGAGTACTGGTTAGTACAGTTGGTTAGATCGGTGTTGTGGTCAAAAGCAAGTGGTTGACCAACATGTTTTTGAGATTTGATATTTTGGGCTGATATTAAGGATGTTGAATTTTGATTTTGGTTAAGTTGGATTTGAGGGCTAACATGTAAAATGTTTTAGGGTTCTAGCACTGACCTAGAACAAGTATATAAATTGTTAAGAAAATCATTAAGTATGTTGTTGTGATGGTATGTGGTGACTGACAGATATAGTTGAAGATAGGACATAGGTAGTAAAGTATTCAGAGAAGTGCAATTAATCAGGAATATATTGGATCTATCATTCTTTACTTGTTGATTCTAATAGATTGGCAAGATAAAACCTTTAACAAGGTCACTTCTAACAAGGTGAGTAGAATCTTTAACAAGATCTGAAGTATAAATCCTATAACAAAGTGAAATCTTAGAAGGTTTTTTAAATCCCTTGATAGGGTAGTCTTTAACGGGATTGTTGTAGTTCTTAACCGGACTATAAGTACTCTTAACCAGGCATGACCTCATAAAGTTTTTGTAATTGCTCCTAAAAGGGCATATTTCATCAGTGCACTAGTGAAATTTGTGGGCATCATTCCCACATGTGGTTTTCTTCCTCTAACAAGGGTTTCCACGAGGCAAATATTGTGTCTTGTGTTAATTTTGTTTGAATGCTTTATTTGTTATGCTTCATTATTATATTTGCATTTGCATGTTGGTTATTGTGAAAGATAGTTATTAAAAGTTTCAGATTTGTGGATGCAGTGGTTCACCCCCCCTCTCAATGCCTTATAATACTAACAATTGGTCTCTGAGCATTGTGCCCTTGAAGAAGTCTAACAACTTGGGGAAGATCCTTAAGGAAAATATGGAGGGTTTGAGATACAAGAGATAACTTGATGAAGTTGAAAGGGTTGTCACAGAACTAAAAGATTAGTTGAAGAAATCTTTACCCAAGCGTCAAGAGCTTGTTGAACAACTAAACGAGAGTCAAGACTGCATTGAGCAATTGTCTAAACAAAGTGGATATGAGGAATCTAAAGCAACCCTAGAAGCCATGGCTAAGAAGAATGAACAATTACACAAAAATAAGAAAAATCTTAAGAGACAGATTGAAGCCCAATCAATAAAAATGTGTGAAGATATGGAAGCAAGGAGATTTGAAGAGACTGCAAGGAAAATGCAGAAGATTCCTTAAAGGCCAAGGATGAAGCACTAAAAGTTGTAGAGGATGAAATTTTCAAGACAAGACAAGACAAGAGGTTGGCACATTGCATAAACATCTGCATGATAAAAATGAGGAAAATAGAAAAGTCCTAAGGGAGAATGAGAATATTAGAAATGAGAATGAGAAATTAAAGGGAGAACTGAAGAATGCAAATGGTTTGCTGAAGAAATTCAATGAAAGTACTGCAAAACTTAATGAGCAACTCAAAAATTAGAGAAGAAGCAAATATATCACAGGCCTAGGATTTATCGATTTTACTACTTTTGAAGTTGGTGAATCTTCTAAAACAAAAGAGATCAAGAAAGAAGGAAAGTCTCCACTGAAGGTAACACAAAGAACTTCTGGTAAGAAAGACTACAAGCCTAAATGTTTCAATTGTCACAAGGTAGGTCATACTACAAATGTGTGTAGGAGTAGATCTACAAATAGGTCTAACACTTTTGATAGATATTGCTATAACTACAATAAGTATGGTCACACTACTCATTATTGTAGATCTAGATATAGTAGTAGATCTAGTAGCTTTGATGGTCACTGTTACAATTGCAACAAATATGGTCACAAAGCTAATTAGTGTAGGTCAAGAGTGAACAATCAAAGGTTACATGTGAACTGGAATACATCTTACCAAAGGGAGAGGCAATTTGATGTCACATGCTCAATCTGTGGTAACTATGGACATATGGATATGAATTGTAGAATGAGGACTACAAGAGGTAATGTTGGACCATGGAGATCAACCAGTATGATATGTTTTCATTATCACAAGATTGGACATCTAGAAATGGATTGCAGGTTAAGGAACAAATCGGTAAACCAATCAAGTAACCAAAAAGGAAAGAAGATTGTGAATGTAGAAGAGACCAAGAAAGAAATGAGTAAGACCTGGAAGAAGAAGGAAGACAATAAGTCATCAGAAGAACCTGCATCTCCATCGGGTGTGGAGAATTATTCATCAAACTAAACTTTTATGTGGTTTAGGAGGAGCAAGTATTGTTGAATCCATCTTCGGACCCCTATAGGTGTGCAATAAGATCTATCGACATTTTAAGATGCAATAAAGTATTTAGGAGCATAATGTGAAGTTTTGTTAGATTACATAGTGTTTTGGTCATCGTAATGAGTTTTTGGGTCATTTAGTGAAATATATGTTCTATCAGTAAAAGTATTTAATACATGTGCTAAGGTATATAAAAAGGCATTTTTGGATTTTATTTTTCACCTTGTGCATTTTGAAAGTTTTTGTGGAGAGAAAGAAGCTTTGTTTATACAACAACAAACTACTCCTAAAAACTAATCCTAAAACTACAACAAACTACGTTATTTATACAAGAGGCAACCGAAAATAAGTCAGCCTTTAGATCCAACATTGGAGAAGGGAATGACCTGATCTAGGTCTACATGCTTCCCAATGATTGATGTAACCATTAACTCCGGGACAAAAATTAAATGCACGAGTCAACCTCAACAGAAATCCAAAATAAACCACTTGGTGAGCAAGATTACCGATCAGCAAGAAATTAACTTGGAGAGTTAACTGAGCCAACTCGGTGAACAAAGGAACCAACTAGCAACCGAGCCCCGTTGCTGGAAACAGGAAAACATCGCCAAGATCCCAAAAGAAGCTACTGAGAATATCTAACAACTCCAACTTATTTTTTTGGGTGATATGAGATTGCCAAGAACCCAAGATGCTCCCACATAAGACACCTGGGGTTGTTTAGAGATGATTCTCTAAATCATGTAGTAGGTACAACCTAAGATGAATCCAACTCAGATTTTGTAATCCATGAATGGTCTTCAATTGGTCAGTTATTCCATTTTACCAAGTACTCCATGTACTCATTTCCTCTTGTACTTATGCCAACTCTTTGTTCCAAAATCTACTCAACTTCTTATGTCTGCTTCTTAGGATAACCATTTGGGACTGTCATTTCTTCATCATGTTCATGATGTTCATACAAGTATGCAATGTTGAATATAGGTGATATGTCCATGTCATCAAGTAATTCAATCTCATAAGCATTTCCACTATCAAACTTCCTCAATATCTTGCAGGGACCAAATTTCTTCATCTTCAATTTTCCATAGGTTCCAACAAGAAATATGCCTTTCTTCAAATTAACCATTACTTCATCCCCAACTGCAAAAGTCTTATGTCTTCTTGATTTATCTCTTATGTCCTTTTATTTCTAATTACTATGTTCTAACTTATATTTCACTTCCTCATGTAATGTCTTCATGAACTCAGCAAATTCTTCTCCTTCAACATTTCTCTTTTCTTCATCAGAAATATTCTTCAAATCTGATATAACTCTCGGTTGTATGCCATTAACAATCTCAAAAGGTTTTTTTTCTAATGCTCCTATTCATTGAATTATTTTATGCAAACTCTGCTTGTGCCAACATAGAATCCCAATTACTCGATTTATCTCCAACTAAACATCTTAACAAATTATCTAAACTTCTATTTACAACTTTTTATGTCCTTCGGTCTGTGGATGAAATGTAGAACTATACCTCAACTCAGTTCCCAAATTATCCCAAAAGTAACCAACAAACTTATTGTCTTAGTCAGAGATGATACTCTTCGGTAATCCATGCAATCTGTCGATTTCCTTAAAGAAAAGATTTGCTATATGCACTGCATCTAATGTATTTCTATAGGGTATGAAATGTGTCATCTTAGAAAATCTATCCACAACAACAAATATAGAATCATTAACTCTTACTGTCCTCGGTAAGCCAAGAACAAAATCCATATTGATATTGGTCCAAGGTTTCTCACGAATAGAAATAGGTGTATACAATCAAGTATTCTGACTTACTCCCTTTGCAACTTGACAAACTCCACAACTTTTCACAAATTTTTGAACATTTTTGTACAACTGTGACCAAAATTATCTCTCCTTAAGCAGATTCAATATTTTTTCAATGCCAAAATGTCCAACCAAACCACTACTATGTTTCTCCTTTATCAAATTAGTTTGCATTGATCCTCTTGGTATACACAACTGGATACCTTTAAACAACATACCTTCTTGAATGAAATATTCTTCCCACTTAGTACCCGGTTGATCTTGAATAGGTTCTCTGCACTTTCTCCACGGCTCAAAGAAATCAGGGTCAATTTCATACAAATCTTTCATGTCATCAAAACCAAGAACTTCAATTCTCATTCCAGTCATCAAAGATCTTCTTCTACTCAATGCATTAGCAACTCGGTTAGTGACTCCACTCTTATGTTTTATCACAAATTTATAACTCTGTAAGTATTCAACCCATTTCATATGTCTCTGATTTAACTTATTTTGACTACCCAAATACTATAAAGCCTTATAATTAGTATACAACAAAAATTCACTCGATATCAAATAATGTCTCCATTTCTTTAGGGTTTGAACAATAGCATAGAACTCTTGATCATACACAAAATATTTCATTTTTGCATCATTCAATTTCTCACTAAAGAAAGCAACATGTTTACCTTCTTGACTCAACACAACTCCTATTTCACTACCACTTGCATCACATTCAACTTGAAATACCTTATTGAAATTAGGTAAAGCTAACATAGGAAATTTAGCAACCTTCTGCTTCAAAGTCTCAAAACTTTTATCAGCTCCATGTGTCCATTTGAATTCTCTTTTTATCTCCTCTCATAGTCTCAGTCATAGCATTACAAATTGAACTAAAATGTCTGATGAGCTTTTGGTAAAAACTTGCTAAACCATGAAATGATCTTACCTTGCTAGCATTTTCAAGTGTAGGCCAACTCAAAATAGCTTCAACCTTCTCAGGATCCATTTTCAAACCATCAGCTGAAATCACAAATCCCAAATATACAATCTCTTCTTTCATGAAGGAACACTTTTTTCAAATTAATCAGTAGCTTTTCTTCTTTCAATCTCTGCAACACCTATTTAATGTGCAACAAATGTTCTTCTCTATTCTTACTGAATATCAGAATGTCATCTAGGTATACAATCACAAATTTACCCAATAATTTCTTCAAACCTCATTCATTAATCTCATAAAAGTACTTGGTGCATTAGGTAAACCAAAACGCATAGCCAACCACTCACAAAAACCTTCTCTTGCCTTGAAAGTAGTCTTCCATTCATCACCTTCTCTGATTCTGATCTGATGATACCCACTTTTCAAATCGATTTTGGTAAAATGGTTTTCTCCACTCAAGCTATCCATTATGTCATCCATTCTCTATATAGGAAACTGATATTTCACTGTTATCTTGTTGATTTCTCTGGAATCAGTACACATTTTTCATTCTCCATTCTTTGTAGGTGCCAATACAATTGGTACTGCACACAGACTCAAACTTTCTCAGATCAAACCTTTCTGCAACAATTCTTGGATTTTTCGGTTAAGTTCCTCATTCTCGGTAGGTGTTAACCAATGTGGTTCTTTATTCAATAAACTAGCTCCAGGAATCAGATCCATACAATGATCAATGCTTCTTTTTGGTGGTAAACCATTAGGTACATTATCAAAAATGATCTCTCTATAGTCGGTGAGTATCTTATCAACCTCTTCAGGGATACTATCCACTATTTTCTCACTTAGTTTGTTAGGAATCACAACAAAACATACATCATTCTTCTTTAAATCCTTAACAAACTTCCTTCCTTCCATCAAACGAACTTTCACAAATGTGCAAACATTAACGACAAATTCTTCAATCAAAGGCAACAAGATTTTTCTTCTTCCATCAGCCCAAATAGTATGTTTATGCAATCTCCCATCATACATAGCATGTCTATTATATTGCCAAGGTCTACCCAATAGAATATGACAATAGTTCATAGACATGATATCACATAACACCTTATCATATTACTTGCCAATTTTCAAATTCACATAACATTGTTCACTTACCAATAGTGTATGCTCATCCTTGATCCATGAAATTTGATAGGGCTTTGGTAGTTGCAACCTTTCTAACTGCAAATTTGCAACCATTTCCTCATATGCTATATTCTCAAAGCTTCCACTATCAATGATTACCTTCCACACTTTATCAACAACTCTGCATCTAGTTTTGAACAAACTTTTCCTTACTGGGTCTTCCTTATTACTTTCACTCCATAGTGCTCTTCTAACCATCAAGTTCTTTTCCTTTTCTGGTTCATTCAGTGATTCTTCTTGCACCAAAGAATTTCTATTGTTACCAACCTTCTTTCTTGCATGTGTACACTCAAATGACCTATGTCCTTCTCCACAATTGTAACAAGTTCCTCGAAATCCATCTCTGTTATAACCACCTCAGTAGTTACTGCCTCTTCCTTTAGAACAACTTTCACCTTTCCACTCGGTCTTGCCTTTATCTTGATTTGATTTATCTTGATCAGATCTATTGTTTTCACCATAAGATCTACCTCTTCCTCTAGGGAATCTACCACCTCTTCCTCTTTGTCTTTGTTCATGTCTTTTGATCAATTTCTCCTTATCTTTCAAGGAAAACTGATAAGCTTCTTTAATACTTTCCAACTTGACCAAACTGATTTCCTCTTGAATAGAAACTCTTAACCCATTCAGGTACCTAGTGATTCTTTCTACATCATCCTTAATATGTCCAGATTTGTGTTCTAATCTATAGAATTCCTTAGAATAGTCTTTTATCGAGCTATCTTTCTACCTCAAAATTTGCATTCACCTAACTAGGTTAATATGATAATCACAAGGTAAGAACTTTCCTTTCAATTTATTCACCATCTTATACCATACCTTAATTTTGTCTTTTCCTTTCCTTTTTCTGTCTAATTGTAGATGCTCCCACCATAAGGATGCATGAATTTTCAATTTTGTACTTGTATTTTTCACCTTCTTTTCCTCGTGGACATTTTGATATTCAAAATATTTTTCCATCTTAGTTATCCAATCCATCAACTCGTCTGAATCCAGCCTTCCACTATATTCAGGAGGATTGAAATGTGGTGGAGACTTCAAATTTGTCAATGCCTTCTAAAGTCTTTCTTCACCTTGATCCATCACAGGTGTAGGTTCTGCTTCACCTTGTTCATCTTTGGCTTCTTCATCACTAACATCCTCAAGATATCTTCCTCAATGATGGGATGTCTCAACAGCTTCTAACCTAGCAGTAATTTGTCTTAGCATGTTAGCTAAGCATGTATCTGCATCTTGCCTCCCACAAACCATCTTAAAACCCTCTACAATTGCAAGTCAGATCGCAATCTTCCACCCCACAACAAATACCAACTAGGGCTTACAAGAAGGAACCCTCAACCAAAGACCTAAATTCGCAAATCAAGATCAAGATCTAACCTCACTCTGATACCACCTGACGTAAGGGAGAGGATAAGAGTGTCCAAAGGAACATCCAAATCACTAGCCTCCTTACAAAAACATCACATAGAAGCAATAACACAAGAAGGGAGAGAGAGAATGTAGAGACTTCATATATTATTCATCAATAACCTCATACACATTGGGATGTAAGGCCTTCCCAGTTACAGTCAAATATAATCAAAATTCAATTACAACAATCCTCAAACATGCGAGGATTCAACTTTCAGAACTTATCTCCTATCTTTAAAAACTGATCCTAAAACTACAACAAACTACTTTCTTTATACAAGAGGCAACCGAAAACTATGTTATTTATCAATAAATCCTCTAACAAGGTGAACTCTCAGAAGGAGTTTTAAATCCCTTGATAGGGTAGTCTTAAACAGGACTGTTGTAGTTCTTAACCAGACTATAAGTACTCTTAACTGGGTATAACCTCAAAAAACTTTTTTAATTTCTCCTAACAGGGCAAATTTCATTAGTGCACTAGTGAAATTTGTGTGCATCATTCCCACATGTGGTTTTCTCCCTTGAACAAGGGTTTCCATGGGAAAAATATTGTGTCTTGTGTTCATTATGTGTAAATTCTTTATTTGTTATGCTTCATTGTGATATTTGCATTTGCATATTAGTTATTAAGGAAGATAATTATTAAAAGTTTCAAATTTTTTGATGTACTGATTCACCCACCCACCTGCCGCCCTTAATGCATTATAATACTAGAAAATGCTTCTACATGTATGCAAAATGGATTAAATTGATGAAGCTAAATGATTAAATTGATACTAAATTGATGCAATCAAGCTAAGATTAAGCTAAATTGATTTAATTGTGTAGCTACATGATGTAAATTGATCATAATTAAGTTATGAATGATGCTAAAATTATGTAATTCTCCTAAAAATTATCTATAACAATGCAAATTGATTCAAAACTCAAACTAGTATTATGTCCTCAAGCAATTCTAGATTATGATATGCAAATGACTTGATGTGAGGGATTTTATAGATTCTCAAGGTGGCAAAATAGCTTGATTTGAATTGGATGTTCAAGATTCTTCCAATTTGAATTGAAAGGTAGAGATAACAAAGGCATGTGTGAGTAATCATTGTTCTTTTCTCCCATTGGTTAACTATGCCAAGTAGTTATTCCCTTTAAAATCCTTGAGTGACATGTGGCATGGGTATTGATGGAATATCTAGCATTTATTTAAATCAAAGAAATTAATTTCTCTAGCCATGTGGATTTTTTATGTTAATTTAATTAATTGGATAGGATAATTAATTGACTATAGAATATTGATTAACTATGCAATTAAATTGATTGAATTTAATTACATAATTAGGGTTTTGATTCCTTTGATTTAATTTGACCAAATTGTTGATATTTAATGATTTGATTTATCTTGGCCATTTTTAGGTGATTAAATTTGCCTCCCTTTGAATCGATGTGCAGGTAGTGTGTTAATTCAAAGAATATCTGATATTTCCTTGCTCCTAGAATTGATAAGATGATGGATCCCTGATGTTTGATGTCGGATTGAGTCTACAGTAAACAATTTGATATGGATCTTGATGAAATTGCTCACAACCCGATGATGCTCAATTTGAGTCTATATCTGGTGTGATGTTTGATAAGAGATTTTTTTATTGAAGTCAGCATAACCAATTTGATATGGGTCCTAATGAAATTGATTATCATCGAATGAAGATATTGAAGACACTGATGATGATGAGAATGAGTAATTTTATATGGGTCCTGATAAAATCACTCACTTCAAAGATTATGAGTTAGACAACCAACTTGATATAGATCCTGATGAAGTTGATTATTTGATGATGATGATTTCTTGATGAGGACACTATCAATTTGATATGGTTCTTGATGAAATTGATATGCCCCTATCGATTCGATAATGATGATGACACTATCAATTTGATATGGAGGTTGATGAAATTGGCATGCCCCTATTGATGATGAAATTGATTCGATAAGATCTCTGATTATCATGAAAATGTTGCTTGATTGATAACATGATTCAATTTGATGATTGATGACTTGATTGGAGAACATTTAATGAATTTAATGATCAATGAGAAAGATTGATTGATTTGATGAAAAAAATGATGTTTTGAATTGATATGATGTTCCAATTTTGATTTGATTTAATTACGATGATGATGTTTCAATTGTGAGATCTAGTCCCAGATGCAAGAATGTGTTGATGATGCCCCCTCAGGAGATAAATTGAGATGTGTTTCCAAAAATTGAATTATATTAGGCAATTTGAACGATCTTGAACTGATTTGAACAATGTTGAATTGATTTTTGATGTAGCTCCTAATAATGATGTTGCAAAGATTTGGATCAACAGCGATAAATCCATATTAACATGTGATGTAAGGATATTTTTATGTCTGTGCACATGATACTCGATCATAAAGGAGATGGATTTTGCGATGATGTCAACATTCCTCTTTTCCACCTTGAGATAATCTTGTTGAATCTATTTGATCATTTTTGAGTAAATGTAATACCTAAATGACTCTAGGATGCTATGAAAACTCCATGGGTTGTCATTTCTTTTATCTTTCTTTAATGCCATATCTCATCTTTGAAATTTTTTTATATGTAAGTACAAACATCAGTGACTTTAGAATCTGATGATGATCCAAAGTACTAATTGTGTTAATGTTGTAAGTTAACATAAGCATCAGGTATGTAAGTGTTACCAAATTTTGCCTACAGGATAAATTAAGTAGAGTAAAGGTGTTTCAAACCAAAAGAGAAACATGGGTTTATCAATGGATTGTGGACATAAATGTGGCTCCCACAAGATTTTGAACCCATCTTGCTAATGAGAGACAAAGTGGTGCAAGAGCACCTAGTTCCAAGAGGCATAGCTTTTAGTAGAACACGAGATCTCCTATTTGCAGAGGAAGTTTGGTTCAATTTATATGAGTTGATTGAGAAGATTATAAAAATTTATATGAATGACGGGAAGGAAAAATCTATACTGATGGAGGTTTATGTCATCGATAGGAGTCACTCTGATGATGACATGTAAGAAAAATAACAAATGTGATTGGGATAACATACACCGATTGAGAAGCAGAACGCTAAGGAAAAATCCATGTCAATGAAAGTTATGTCAATGGCATTAGATAAGAAAAAGGAAAGCAACAAAAATTTAAGACTTATATCGATGAGCTCCATCGGTAGGACATACACTAGTGGTGAAGGGATTTATTTGTCTTGTCGATAGTTCATGAGGCTATCGGTAAGACTTACACTGATGGATGCCAAAGAAGGATAGTTTTATCGGTGGGAGCTTCACTAATAAATGTCATTGGCATAACTAATGTTATCAGGGTAATTAATTTCAAGCTCCACTAACTCCTGATGATTATATTGGCACAACCTATCGAAACATAAGATTCAGGAAACTGTTGTGAAGAAGGATCGGGAAGACATATACCAATAAGATAGAATAAAGACATAGATGGGAGTTACACCGATGGGCATATTGGTATAACGATGCACAACAGTGGAACAATTGTTGAGTTACCCCAATACCCGATGAGGCTATCATTATGGCATATGCCGATGGAAAAGAGAAAGAATGATTTCAGAGTAAGGAAAGAAATGATATACCAATGGCGCCAAGAGGGAATTTTTTTCAAGGAAGGCTATGCCAATGAGAGGCTGTTGTCATGTCTATTTGAATTTTGAATTGAGGCAAAGGATTTCTAGTAAATGCTTTGATCATCTTTGTGAAAAGAGAAACTTCAAACTGATCTACAAGAGGCACATCCATCAAAGTTCTAGAAGGATTGTTTATATTTACTCTATCAAACCTACATCCATGGTGGAAACACTTCTCAAGCAATAAAGAGAAAGACAAAGTGAAATGAATAAATAGATTTTAGGTAAAATGCAATTGTTAAATTTTGAGGAGTTATTGCATTTCAAAGACATTTATGAGGTTTTTAAGAGATAAGACTACATTGGTGGGGGATATTTATGACAATATTATTTGGGCATGAATTTTGGGTCACTAAGAGGCCTTTTTACAGTTGTTTGAAGGGGCTCAAAATAGGTCTGATTGACTACATCCGACCATAGAATTGTTGTTGACATTAATGATGTAGATGGATGTAAAAATCATAAGTATGAGTTGAAGACTCATTTTTCAAGAGTTATTTTCCTTTTGGTTTTTGGTCCTTGTAACTATTTCTAAGTTCTTGGCAGAAGAAAAGAGGTTTTGTAACCCATTTTCAAAAAGATATAGATATATACAGATTTATAACACCTTTGGCTGTAATTATTAGTTTGTGCCTTCTCAATTCTTTGTATTTGTGTATCACATGTTGGTCCCTTATAGAGAGATTCATATAGTTCTTTGCACATTGAAAATTGTACTAAATCAGTTTCAAATTGTGAGGAAGTTTTTCTCCTTTTAGGGACTGGTGCTTTAGTCTTCTTACAAATTTCTTATGCAAGAATTGTGTGTTATTTAGTTGTGTAGGGAAGCTTCTTGTTACTAGTTTTATTATGTGTTGGTTATTTTTTAAGTCTCAAAGATTCTATTTAGTTCATCACCTATTAACATTACATATTAGTTATTTTCATGCATCCTTCTATCATTTTCCTCTACAAAAGCCTTAGTTTTGGTAAGTTTAGGTGGGTACCATAAGAACCATATTTCTCTAGAGGTTAGCTTCCACTACCTAATCCCATGATCATGGAAGCTTTCCCATGTTTACCAGTAGGCTTGACTTTACTAAAAAAGGGTGCACTATTTAAGTGATAACAGTAAACAAGCAAGAGTCCCTTCTATTCTTGTGCAATATATTTTTTATTTGCAATGACCCTTTCATTTGTATCCTTGGATCAAATATCGTGTATGTGTGCAATGACCCTTTATCGCTCATATTCTTGGACATAGTTTTATTGTTTGCACAATACTTGGAATTCGCTCGATGAAACAAACAAGGAAAGAGTTCCAGCCTCCTTTTTGTGTACAAATATTTAAGGTCAAGGTATGTGTGGCATATCACAAGATGTGAAGGCTCTTATCATAGACACTCCAAAGTATTTGACAGTCAAAGATCATTGAAATAATTCCCACAATCATCAATCAAAGAAAATGTCATATTCCTTCTTTGGTTTTCTAGTATAAAGACATCCTAGAATTCCTCGGGATATATGACAATCAGCAATTAGTGAATTTTTAAAAGACAAGGAATGAATTCCAAACTCCATCTATAGTGAAGATGTTTGGAGTCGAGGTATGTGTGGCATGTCATAATCCAAGCATTTTTATGTGGTAGTTTTTGCACAATTCTATGCTTATTAGATATGTGGAGGCACTTATGCATAGACACACTGGAATATATGTTCTATTAGACTTCACTAGAATACAACCCATAGAAAAATACAAAAGAAAAATACTATGCCCCTTGTCCTTGTTCCTCTAGTACAGAGACATCCTCGAGTCACTTGGGAGACATGGTAATAAAAAAATTGATAACAAAAAACATCCGACAAATAAAAATGTCACGCCTTCTTCCTTGTTCCTCTAGTATAGAGACATCCTTGAGTCACTCAAAACACATGACCAATAATAACCTAGTACAAGGCCATCCATGATAGGTGGTGTTGAACAAAACCATTGTTTAATTGTTTTTGATTGCTAGAGTAGAAGGACTCTTGATTGTTGATATAAAATGTATTTGATTATGATTAAAAATCTGATCATTGGTGAATAGATGTTGAGTCTAGGTAATGAATAGGATCTTTCCCCCAATTAGAGGCAAGTACCATAAGAAAGAGATGTGGACCAAATCTAAGACATAGTGGTAGGATGTAAAGCCAACCGATATGAACAAGGAATGTGACACTAATTGGTATATACAAGCGATGCAAAAGCTATGATAGATATACTCAAGCAACGAGGCTAAATGTTGATGCAAGTGAGATGGCTAAGAGATGAATTTATATATATAGTAGCTAGCTTACAAGTATCTCCTATGTGCCATGTTTTCACCACTTGAATGTATTGCAATTTTTTTGATATTATTTAATTTTTTTGCTACCAAGGTGCCTGTTTACCAGGTTTTCACCAAGGCACTTTTCTTGCTTTTTGATTTTTGATTTTATTTTTATTTTTATTATCAAGGCACCTATTTGCCAAGTTTTCACCAAGATAACCATTTTTTTTGGAATTTTTCTAATTTTTAGGTAGTATCGACGTGCCTATTTGCTAGGTTTTCACCAAGAATACCATTTTTTCAAAAAAAATTAACGATGTTTTTGTGCTTTCTTCAGGACCATTTCACTTTTTTTTAATTTTCTTCAAGATCATTTTCTATTATTTTTTATTTTCTTTAGGAACATTTTTGATGTACAAATGTTTAGCTCAATCTGTCAAGTATAGAATTTCTTGAGATGGATAGTGTTAATAGGGTCTGAAAGTAAGTCTCCTTCAAGAGTCAATAATTTGTAAGTCATAAAATCATATCTAGATACAATTACAAAGGGTCCCAACCAATTTGGTTTAACTCCCCTTTCTTATCTCTATCTTGTTGTGTTCTAGGGTTATCTTTGAACACAAGATCACCCATCTAAAATTCTCTATGTTTGACCTTGCAGTTGTACCCTCTAGACATCCTCTTTTGGTAAACACAAAGGTCATCAAAAGCTTCTTATCGATGCTCTTCTATAAATTCTAGCTCCTGCAAGTGAGATATCATGTACTCTTCATCAAAGATAATCCCTCTTAAAGATACTATAAATGACGAAAATTCAACTTCAATGGGAAAAATAGCTTCTGATCCATAAAATAGAGTATATGGAGTGGATCATGTTGGGGTTCTAATGATGGTATGATGTGCCCATAAATCAAGATTGAGATAAATATTTCAATCTCTACCAACTTCCTTAACTATTATGTGTAAAATTTTAAAGATGTTTTTATTAGTTTCTTTTTCTTGGTCATTCCCCTGTGGATAATAGATAGAAGAGAAATGTTGCATGATATGAAAATTTTCACACAGCTCAATGATATCCTTGTTCTTAAATATTTTTCCATTGTCTGTCACTATGGAAGAAGGAATACCATATTTGTATATTATGTAGCTCAAAATGAACATTGATATTTACTTTTCAATGGTTGTGATCAAAGGTATAGCCTCAGCCCAGTATGTGAAATATTTAGTGGTTGCGATGATGAACTTGTGTCCATTTGAAGAAGATGGGTATATATGACCAATCAAATCAAAGGCCCACTAACAAAATGACCAATGTGTGATAAAAGGTAGCAACTCTCTTGTTGGTGCATGAATGATATGTTAGGAATAGTCCCAAGAGATAATTGAGAGGGGGGGGGGGGGTGAATCAGTTATCTACAAGATTCAATTCTTTATCCAATTAAGTATACTTAAACATAAAGCATAAACACAATGAAAGAACACTTGAACACAACACCAATATTTTGGTTACGGGGAAACCCAAATAGGTAAAAATCCCGATGGGACTTGATACCCACTAATATTTCGTACTAGTGTATAATGATCCTTGTTAGAAGATCCTTTACCATGTTAGGAGTAGCTTTACAATATATTAAGTACAGTAGACCTGGTTAAGGGTCGGACCCTGTTAGGATTCTTTTACAATTGTCCCTGTTAGGGGAGAGGACGCACTGTCTGAGAGCTCACTGCTCAAATGGGCGAAGGCTACAACCTTCTGAATAACAGATATTCACTATATCTAGATCTTGATGAACTGTGCTTTGACCTGCTATCTAGATGAGTTCCAATGAATAGCATAAGTACTTTACTTGGTCACATAGACCTTCTTCTGATGGTGTTGGCACTTCAAATTTTCAGTGCATAAGTCTTGTGAATTTTTTATAAATTTGAAGTGTGTCTAGATGTTCATGAAATTGTGATAATTTCTCCACAGAAAACCCATTAAAAAGTCCTGCAAAATTATATATTCTTCCTCAGTATCCAGTGAGCCCTAATTAAAAGCTAAACCTAAGAAAAACCCTAAGTATGTGCCATTTTCAAAAATAAGCCCTAGGTCACTTTGTTTTAAATCTATTTGAGCGTTACCTTTTTTAATCACTTAAAGTCTCAAATGTGCACGTGCGTAAAGTTTTCCTAAAGTCTCAGCGACTAGCGGTTTTAATTTTTCCTAAGTCTGGTGGCTATAATATATCCTAAGTCCTAAATACCTTATATTCTAATGTTTCGGCTTTCATTCAGCTTGGTATCTTTAAAGAAGATCTAACGGCGGTCGTATAGTCACAACGAATCTTATAGACCTATGCGATCATGCGACTGACTGTTGATCTTACAATAAAACTTAGTGCAAAACAAAGTGGGACCAGTGTCAGAAGAATCTTCAAAGATGAAAGTAATAAAGAAGATCCGATGGTTGTCGTATGATCGCATAGAATCTTAGAGACCTATGCGATCATGCGACTAACCGTCGATCTTGCATCAACCTCAGTGTAATTCTCGGGTGGGACCATGGACAGGTGTACACAATTGGCAGTTTCTCATTGGTTAAAAAAAAGTGGGACCAATGTCAATTTTTGCATAAGGTTTCTCCTTGATTGGTCGATAGTACTTGCTGATGTGGAGGATGTTAGCAAATATCAGTGCTCGGATAGAAAAGGGTTACATGACTATTTGCCAGCTGTTGCAAGTGTGGATTCTCTTGATTGACAAAGGTGAAGTGGGACCAGTGACTTAAGGAATAGATGACAGAGGGTGAATGCTAACAGTTTGTCACATGGTCGCATGAGCTTTTTCCAAGCTATGCGATCATGCGACTAATGTTCTATCTTAACAGTAAAGGTTATAAGGGATTTGCTGCAAATGAAGGAATTGACATGACAGCTTTTCGTATGGTCGCATGAGCTTCTTTTGAGCCATGTGATCATGCGACAAACCGTTGGATTATTTGCCAAGTGAAAATCAATGGTCAAAATTTAAATTGAGGAAGAAGTGGGTGAAAGGTTCAAACAAGTGATAGTTCATTTCCTAGAAAATTAATGGCGACATCATGCGAAGTAAATTACTGAAGTAATTGTGGATCGATTGTGAGTATGTCAAAATCTTTGCTTCCTCGAAAAGCCACAAGGAGATAAAAATTTGCAGAGCACTTGGTGAGCAGAATTGCAGAAACCAATTTTTGTTTTCAGAGGGATTTGGAAGAAAAGGTTGGTTCTTCCTACACTTGCTTGTTCTGTTAAGAAGTATTGCTTTTCTACTGTGTTCTTTTGCACCCAATATACGTAAGTTGTAAGCCCTAGAAATGTCGCCTAGGAAAGAGCTTTCCGGAGAAACTAATTATCTTAAGAGGGGTCTGCATGAGGACTTATTGCAAATTTTTCCTAGTTCAATAGTAAATTTGGTAGAGGTCAAATAGCTAACACCAAAGGAGCCTAGGGTAAAACTGGCGGATGGGTTATATGATACAAGAAATTATATCAGGGATGCTAAGATTGGTTTTCTCAATGCAAGTGGCACTTCTGACTTTACTGGGCTAACATTGTTTACAGTAGGATTCAACCAGAGAAATACCCCTGTTCTTGCCTGTAATGTATGGGAAAATGACATAGGCAAGCTTGTGGTACCCGATGTCTTCTTAGATGCAGACTTGATGATTGAAGTGGCAAAAAACTATGACTCTATTACTAAAGAAATTAGGGGTGTTAGAGGGAAAAAGCTATTAACAATCTCTGCTGAGGAAATCAGAACAATTTTTAGACTAAGTGACCCCTCACCTAACCTGGAACCGATTGATTTTAAGGAATTAAGAGAGGTGTATGATGCACAGAGATATCTCCTTAGAATTGGTCCTGTAAAAGATTTCTACACTCAAATTGGAAAGATGATTGTTATAGGACTAGGTGCACAGGAACCATTCAAAATAGAGTATTTTGATTTACTGGCAAGAGGTTCCTATTGGTCATTATGTCAGGTTTTTGGGGAAGATGCTAATGACAAAATGCCAGAGCACCTGATGTATATGGTGATCCAAATCTTACATCCACATCTGTCAATTACTTTTGATTATGCCTCATTCATTGCTGACTTAATCCATGATGGACTAAGAGGGATTCAAAAGAATAAAGTTGATAAACCCTTTTGCTGGTACTCTTTTATGATGTACATGTTTTTGTTCAAAGGTGCTGATTATTTTGCAAAAGAAATGGAATTATCCAAACAGAGAGGTGGAGAGCACATGCATGTTCAGCTGTGGAATTCAAATATGACATGGGACAGAAAGGATAGTAGTTATATACGGTTTGAAAAATGTTTTGCAGCAAGATTGAGACTATTCTTTGTTCATGATAGCCCTAGGGTCCCGGTCGCCTTGGCCAAAGTTGTTAGACCACAACAATTTGCAAAGGACCTCAACATAGTGCACAATTGGGGTGATTTTATTTTCTATCCCTATTCAACTATTATTAGAGTATATGGTTTTAGGGGGACTCCTTTTATTTTTCCTTTCCAAGTTCCCACCAATTGGTAATTACTTATAAAATTGTCAAATCTCTCCTTGATTTTGAGGTATCTAGGGAAGAAGTAAAGAGAGTAAGATACCTATAGAATGATTTTCAGATATTCCTGGGTCTTGTTAGAGTAGATGGAACCATAAAAGAGAAGGAAAAATAGTTGGAACAAATTGAGAATGGAGTGTCAGTCAAGATTGATGTTGTTATTAGCACTGAAGACACTCTTCCTTTTGTACAAACAATTGAAATGTTGCAAGATGCCAAGGTGCATTTTACTAAGGTGATAACTAAAATTCATCAATTGGTTATTAGCTGGAACAGGATTCTACCCAAGAGGGATGAAATTTTGGCTTTTAATTGGCCTTCCGAGGATACCTTTTCAGCCTAGGAAATAACATCCCTTTCAGAGGATAGTAAAGAAGAAGAAACATCCTCTGAGGAGGCAACAGATGGCATTACCCCAACTCCTTAAAGAAGCAAGCATGAATGTAACACCTGGCAGATTTTGAACTGACCTTGGAAGCTGTTGCCAGATTTTGGCACTCATCTTTACAATCCATCTCAAAGTTTTGTAACAAGAAAGTTTTATTTTCATTTTTTGTCTTATTTGAGGACTCCTTTCTTGTCTTTTCTAAAGAAGATCCGAAGCTTGTTTGTAATCCTTATGCTATAAAAGGATTACCAAGATCAGTGTAAAAGGACCGAGAACTTGATCAATTTTACTGATAAGTTTCTTGAGTCTAGGATACCGTAGATCATTTTTAGACATTATTTCTATAGAAGAACAATATTTTATGGTTCAAGTTATTTTTAGAAGGTTGCATTGTAAAGCATTTTGTGAGCATGATATAATATAGCATTTGAATAAAATCCAGGATTTATATCTCTGCTTGAGTATTTCTATTTGAGTTATGAATTGTTCCAATTCATTGCATAGATAATCTCTGTGTGTATGTCTATATTTCTCAGCTCTGATCCAGGATCAGATTAAATAAGCTTTGAATGTGACATAAATTCTTTGAATTTTTGCTTAGGGATGCATCAGTAAGTAGTGTGAATCTAGGAACCTTTGATAAAATCCACCACAAGGTGATTAGTATTTTCAAAGGGCAAGAAATCTTTCAAAGTTCAGTATATTTGTTCATGTATAACAGTCTTGTAGTGGAGGTGTAGCCCAATGGATAAGACACTGGCCGGTAGTGGAGCTCTTCTCATAGAGATAAATGTTTGAAGGGATTCTACTGGTATTTCCATCTTTAAGCATAAAATTGTCAAAATTCTTTGAAGTTCAGTAATTTGCAGAATAAATTACCACCTAGTGATAGTGAAAAATCTATGAATGAATGGTCATCATTTAGGTTTCTCTTATCATTCATCTGTTACTTTTAAATCCAGTCAATGATTAGTGAGATAAGTATTGTTTTTACTAGATTAGGAGCACCCTCCTTGGTTTTGTAGAGCCAGAAGTGCAGAGGGCAATCTTGTCCCTACAGTTGGTCCAATCATCTCTAGAGCTAAATATTTGGATCTAACCAATCCTCAAAATCTGTAGATGTATTGGTTTCCTGTTAGAGCATAAAGTCCATTTTGGGAACCAATAGATGGCTCAAAACTTCACACACTCTACTCTTCTCTACTCTGCTTAATCAACCATTGTCATGTCCCCTTTTCAAATAATTAAAAATAATAACTTTGCTAAGGCTGGCAGGCTCAAAAAGTGAAGTTTCAAGAAAAGGGGATAATCTTTGGAAACCAATGGATTAATAAATGAAAATTATTATTAAAATATGTATTATTTACCCCTCTTGGTCATGAGTTAGGGTTATGCCCTCTTTTAAAGGGGTTTGGAGGCATTTCGGGCTCATTCTAGAACTTGATTTTTGCTCATTGCTTTGTTGTTCTTCAAAGGCTGCCAAACCTGTGGAGAAGGAGACCCAAGGATGGGAGTTTGTAGGTTTCCAAGAAGGCTAAGGATGGGATTTTGAGGCCATTCCATGTGCAAGGTCATGCAGAGTTTGCCCTTGTGCTGAACAGTGCAAATTTGTGAGTTTTTGGGTGTGTTTCTTGTAAGAGTTTGATGTTTCCAGTTGAGTATTTCATATCAGTTTGGTTTGCTACTATATTGTAGACATTTTGATGTTAAAATAGAGCTTAATATATGTATTGGGTCGTGGTTATACTTCTATGATAGATTATTAGTGTCTTGTGGTGTTTCCGGGCTATTTTGTGTTGTTTTCGAGAGCCCAATGAGCATTGTTTTTGTCCTCCATTTGGGAGCTGTTGTGTAAACTCTATACAGATCTGTAAATGTCATTTTTTAGGCTGTTATGCTAGTGAAATTTCTGTAAAAATGTCTACTTTTAGATTTATCAATAATATGTGAAGCTGTGAAGTTTTTGGCACTATTTCGGGCATACCTGATTTGGGTTTTATTGAGAAATTGGTTGATCTTTTGAAATATTGGTTGTTTGATTTTAAAATCTGATCAAAGGATTTAAATATCATATAAAATTAGAAAGGGGACATTTCAACCATGAACCACAATCCAGCAATCACAAATGACTGCCTATAAATATCTTTCCTCTAAATGATATAATCAAGTCAGCCTGTTAGAACCACCTTGAAATCATATTAGAGAAACCATAATAAACTCCAACAAACATTTTGTTGACTCTATTATGCATGCAACTCATTCTGGGACCTATCTAATAAAATAAATGTAGACGCACACTATACACTGTCAGCTCTACCAAAACAACTGGAACATTCTCTGTAAGCTGAATTAAGTCATGCTCTCTAAACTAAACATCAATAACACTTCTCCAAGCTTAAATCCAAAGGTGCATACCCTCAAGATAGGTGCAACTCAAGAACCAATAAAATCTCTGCCGGCTCTTCTAAACAAACACATGAAACTGCTACTGGTGAATAGTGACTGCATAACTTCACTTGCGTTCATCATCAGACTATGAGTCCATAACTAAAACATCACTAACATGTCTTCAACATATATCCAAGCATGCAAGGCTCCATGATAACTATACAGACAACCATATACAAAACACTGTCTGTTACTCTATCAAGAACACTACTGACACCAACTTCTATATAACTGTCTATACTAACAGTTAACCTTTGTGCCCATGATATCATGCTGATATCATGTCCATGCTACATATACTAAAAGCTTACTGCATAAGACTTCCATGCATGCTACTTTCCATATGTTGTCATCAATGACAAACATACAATCAATACTGGCCTACTGGCAAATCTCCAACAATCTGCCCCTTTGGCATTGATGGCAACATGTGGAATGAAAAACCACCACCAACCCAAATGAACATTCCTTTTATAACATTCTTCATTTCCTCTTCAAAACTCCCAAAAATTTGAATCCTTCATCTGCTGCAATATTTTCTAATATTCTCCATTTCCTCAACTATACTGTTGTCATAACTGAATGTTGCTCCCCCTTAGTACATTATTCCTCTTTTTACTTCTATTTTTCATGACTCTACATATGCTCCCCCTTTGACATCAATGGCAAAGGGTGCCATTCATTGTAAGCATCGGTACTACTTCTGAGGTAGAGTAGTCAACCTTCCACCAGTCCCTGAGGACTGATACCTTTCTTTCTTTCTTCTAAGTAGAAACAAGGAGGGGAATGACTCCCAACTTCTTCTTGAGATACTCAAAAGTATCCTTAGGCAAGGGCTTTGTGAATATATCTGCCAACTATTCTTTAGTACTCACATAGTCCAACTTGACTTCTTTCTCTGCCACTTTCTCTCTTAGGAAGTGATACTTGATCTCAATGTGCTTTGTCTTTGCATGCATCACAGGGTTCTTTGACATATTGATAGTGCTAGTGTTATCATAGTGAATAACAATAGGATAATCAATCTGAATTCCAAAATCCTTTATCATCTATTTGATCCAAACAATTGTAGAACAATTCAAGGCTGCTGCAACATACTCCGCTTCTGTTGTTGACTGAGAAATATAAATTTTTTTCTTGCTTGTCCAAGTGACAAGTCTATCACTAAGAAACACTGCTCCACCTGAAGTACTCTTTCTGTCATCAACACATCCTACCCAATCTGCATCAGTGTACACATGAAGCTCAACATTTTCTGAATTAGGATACCATAGACCATAATCTATAGTGCCCTGCAAGTATCTAAATATTCTCTTTACTACCATGAGGTGACTTTGTTCAGGCTTTGCTACAAATCCTCCAACTATGCCAACTACATTTGAAATATCAAGTATAGTCTGAGTAAGATATATGAGTTTACCAATCATAGACTTATACAATGTTATATCTACTACTAGTGAGTCATCTTCTTTTGTAAGCTTGCATCCAGTGATCATAGGAGTTCATGCTGGCTTGCAATCATCCATCTTGAATTTCTTCAGTATCTCTTTCACATACTTTGATTGATTAATGAAAATTCCTTTTTCTATCTGTTGCACATTTAGTCCCAAAAAGTATTTGATAGGACCAATCATACTCATCTCAAACTCATTCTATATTTCTTTGGCAAATTCAGCATTGAGTTTGTCATTACCTCCAAAGATAATTTCATCAACAAATATAGCTACAAGAAGTAAACCTTCAGATGTCTCTCTAATGAATAGATTAAAATTTGTTGCTCCTTTCTTGAATCCAATCTTTTTTAAGTATCCATCTAGTCTCTCATACCATGCTCTAGGGGTTTGCTTAAGTCCATAGAGGGCCTTCTTCAATCTGCATACCATATCAAGTCTATTTGATAAGGTGAATCCTTCAGGCTGCTCAATGTATACTTCTTTCAAGTCTCCATTCAAGAATGCTAATTTGACATCCATCTGATAAACTTTGAAGTTTTTAACTGTAGCATAGGCTAGAAACAACTTAATAGCTTCTAATCTACTCACAGGTGCAAATGTGTCTGAATAATCAATGCCTTCTCTTTGCACATGTCCTTTACATACTAATCTTGTTTTGTTTCTTACTACTATACCATCTTCATTCATCTTGTTTCTGAATATCCACTTTGTTCCAATCACACTTTTATCACTAGGTCTAGGGACCAGTTCCCAAGTGTCATTCTTAACAATCTGATCAAGTTCTTCTTTCATGGCATCATGCCAATCTAAATTATTACATGCATCTTCAACACTTAAAGGTTCAATCTAAGATAGTAAACATACCGCTTCATTTCTAGCTGAGTTCTTTGCTTGTGATCTTGTTAAGACTTTGTCGCTCTGATCTCCAATGATGTCTACCTTGGAATGATTTCTTGATGTAAACTTTGGAACTTTAGGTGATGCTGACTCATCAGCCTTAGGAGTATTTTCTTCACTTGTCTCAGGGTCATTGAATAACACATCAATACTAGCAAACATTTCTTCAATAATTATCTCACTAGAAGAGGGTCTAGGTTCTTCTTCAATCATGGGTGAGTAATCATGATATCTTTCTTGAATCATAAACTTTTCATCAATCTTTACATGAGAACTTTCAATTATCTTTTTCAATCTTAAATTGAAACATCTATAAGCTTTACTTTTAGTAGAGTAACCAAGGAAAATACCTTCATCACTTCTTGCATCAAACTTGCCTACTGCTTCATCCCTCTTGATGTAGCACTTGCTTCCAAAGATTCTGAAGTATTTTACTGTGGGAACATTACCAAACCATAGCTCATAAGGTGTTTTGTCAGTGCCAAGCCTTAATTGAATTCTACTGATGGTATAGACTGTTGTATTGATCACATCTCTCCAATAGGTGTGTGCAACTTTTCCTTCTATCATAATGGTGTGCATTGTATCAAGAATGATCCTATTCCTTCTTTCTATAATTCCATTCTGCTAAGGGATTCTAGGTGCACTTAACTGTCTCTTTATGCTATGTTCTTCGCAGTACTCATAAAATCTGTTAGAGGTGAATTCTCCTCCTCTATTCGATCTCAAACATTTTATCTTTAGTCCAGATTCATTCTCAACCTTAGCTTTGAATATTTTGAACTTCTCAAAAGCTTCTGACTTATCTTTTAAGAATGCAACCCACATCATCCTAGTATAATCATCAACAAACAAAATGAAATATCTTTCACCATAGTAAGATCTTGTTTGAGTTGGACCACATAGGTCTGTATGAATCAGATCCAGCTTGTTCTCTGCTAAATTCTTCTTGCTCCCGAATAAATTTCTCACATGCTTCCCCATCACACATTCCTTGCATATAGTATCAACTAGCTTTGCTATGCTAGGTAGATCTCTTACTACCTTTACATTTCTTATCTTTACTATGTTATCAAAATTGATATGACATAGTCTTTTATGCCACAACCAACTGTCATCAACTTTAGCAACAAAACAACTTGCTTCTGAATTGAGTTGAAAAACATTACCTCTTGTCTATATGCCTAATGCAATCATAACACCATCTTTGTTGTTAATGATGCATTTTTCATCTTTGAACTCCAACTGATAACCTTTTCCAAGTAACTGTCCAACACTAAGAAGGTTATGTTTCAAACCATCAACATAAAGAACATCATCAATACTGTTCTTTCCATCCAAAGTGATGGCTCCTCTACCAACTATAGGTTTAGGAGTGTTGTCTCCAAATCTGACCATACCTCCATTGTATTTGTCCAAATGAATAAACCTACCTTTATCACCTGTCATGTGATGTGAACAACCATTGTCTATAATCCAGCTTGTCCTTATGTCAGCTTGTGAAATCAATGCTAGCTCTCGATTTACTTTCTCATCTTTAGGAACTAACTTACTATTCATCTTTTCTACAATAGAAATGAATCCAATTTCTTCTTCACCTGATTCTTCATCTGAAACTCCATCTCTAGCATAGTAGCATTCCTTAGAATACTTAGGCTTGTAATCCTTTTTGAACTTTTTAGCTCTAGTGGGACACTTAGATGCAAAGTGACCAATCTTATTACATGAAAAGCACTTAAATGGTAATTGACCTTCATATTATCCTTTTCCTTTCTTTTCTATTTTGGCAACCATAGCAATAAAATCATCTAGTGTTTTATCTTCATCATCATCATCAAAATTACCAGAAGTGTTTGCAAATTTCTTACCATGAACTGTTTCTTTGAAAGTTGTTTCACTCTTTGGTTCTATCTTCAATCTTGAAATCTCAAAGGCTAAGATCTTGTTGATCAAGGTCTCTCTCTTGAAATTTGATGTAAGCTGCATGGTCTCATCAAGGATGTTGATCTTGCTTTCATATTCTAGAGTAAGAGTAGTCATCACTTTATCCATAATGTCCTCTTCTGATATCTCTCCACCATTGTTCATGATTCCAGCAACTGCTTCATTAATCCTTTAATTGTAAGCTTTGATGTTTTCTTCAGGCAACATCTCTAATGCATTGTATCTTTTCTTCCATGTCTTTTTGTGTGCATCCTTTGATTGTTTGTCTCCTTCAAATGTGTCTTCTAGGTGCTTCCATATTTTGTGGGTTGTATCTACCTTTTTTACTTCTAAAAATTCACCATCAAATAGGGCGCTAATAATGGCTTCTTTAGTAATAGCATTATAATGAAACAATTCCTTTTGTGTGTCAGTAGCATCATCTTTTCCAAGGTCTTCTAAGGTAGGAATCTTGGTTGCTTTGATGGTTACATTAAAAACTTCCAAGGCAATGCACTGCAAATGGGTTACCATCTTGTTCTTCCAATCAAGATAATTCTCTCCATCAAACTTAGGACTTTCTTTCCTGAAGTACACCATCTTATCAACCTCAAGCTGTTAAAATTTCTCTCTGAGGCACTTGGCTCTAATACCAATTGTTAGGAATAGTCCCAAGAGATAACTAAGAGGGGGGGTGAAGGATTTATCTACAAGATTCAATTCTTTATCCAATTAAGTATACTTAAACATAAAGCATAAACACAATAAAAGAACACTTGAACACAACACCAATATTTTGGTTACGGGGAAACCCAAATAGGTAAAAACCCTGGTGGGACTTGATACCCACTAATATTCTGTACTAGTGTATAATGATCCTTGTTAGAAGATCCTTTACCCTGTTAGGAGTAGCTTTACAATATATTAAGTACAGTAGACCTAGTTAAGGGTCAAACCCTGTTAGGAGTCTTTTACAATTTTCCCTATTAGGGGAGAGGATACACTATCCAAGAGCTCACTATTCAAATGGGCGAAGGCTACAACCTTCTGAATAACAGATATACACTATATATGGATCTTGGTGAACTGCACTTTGACCTTCTATCTGGATCAGTTCCAATGAATAGCATAAGTACTTCACTTGGTCACATAGACCTTCTTCTGATGGCTCAACACTTTTCACACTCTGCTCTGCTCTGCTTAATCAACCATGAACCACATTCCAGCAATCACAAATGACTACCTATAAATATCTTTCCTCTAAATGATATAATCAAGTCGGCCTGTTAGAACCACCTTGAAATCATATTAGAGAAACCATAATAAACTCCAACAAACATTCTGTCAGCTCTATTATGCACACAACTCATTCTGGGACCTATCTAATAAAATAAATGTAGACACACGCTATACACTGTTGGCTCTACCAAAACAACTAGAACTTTCTCTGTAAGTTGAATTAACTCATGCGCTCTTAACTAAACATCAATAAAAATTCTCCAAGATTAACTCCAAGGGCGCATACCCTCAAGATAGGCACAACTCAAGAACCAATAAAATCTTTGTCGACTCTTCTGAACATAGACAGGAAACTTCTACTGGTGAATAGTGACTGCATAAATTCACTTGCATTCATCATAAGACTATGCGTCCATAACTAAAATATCACTAACATGTCTTCAACATGTATCCAAGTGCATAAGGCTCCATGATAATTGTACAAACAACCATATACAGAACACTGTCTGTTACTCTGTCAGGAACACTGCTGACACCAACTGCTATTTAACTGCCTATACTAACAGCTAACCTCTACGCCCATGATATCATGCTGATATCATGTACATGCTACATATACTGAAAGCTTACTGCATAAGACTTCCACACATGCTACTTTCCATATGTTGTCATCAATGACAAACATACAATCAATACTAACCTGCTGGAAAATCTCCAACATGATATTTCCATGGATTTGACATTTCTTGCATTGTTTTACAAATTAGACAACATCTTTTTTCATGGTTGGCCAAAAATATCTGATTCATAAGAGTTTATTAGCAAGAGAAAGACTGTTCAAATGTGATCCACATATACCTTCATGAACTTTGTGTAAGGCATTATCATATTTTCTGCATTCTAAACATCTAATTAAAGTACCATCAAGATGTCATTGATATAAGTCATTAGTTATGATAAGGTAATGTTAGGCTTAATAGATGAGGTTGTATTTTTAGTTTTTAGATAGGTCCTCAGGAAGGGTGTTGTCCTTAGATAAAGGAAAAATTGTTCGTATCAAGAGGAATCATGGGCTATGATTTAGAAGATAATATGAGATTTAAAGAAATCATAGTAAGGGTAGGGAAACTCTTCCACTATGAACTTGTAGCAGATTTGTTGTTCTAGAATCTATAGCAGAGAAGCCAAACTAGTCATTACATCATACGCCTTGTTGTCTATCTTGGGAATCTATTCAAATGTGAGCATACAAAGTATTTCTGAAGGTCATCCACCATTTTCTTATATGGCAGCATCTTTTTATCTTTCATTTGATATTCATCATTGATTTGATTGATTATTAGCTATGAGTCACCGTATATGTGTAGCTCAATGATTTTCCATTCTAGTGTCATTTTTAAACCATTAACCAAGGATTCATATTATGACATGTTGTTGGTGCAAGGAAAAATCATTTTTTATTATTTTGGGATAGTATAACATTGGGGTGTGATGAATATTATTCCTCCTCCTGATCCTTGTTGAGTGAATGAGCCATCAAAGTATAGCTTCTATGGATACGCAGTTACCGTGAGGATGGCTTAATCAATAAATTTTATCCATAGTGGTATCTCATCTTGTAGAGGTTCTTCATCTAATTGGTTTTCAATAGCTTGACCTTTGATAGATTTCTAATCCACATACTCAATATCCAACTCAGTTAGTATCATTACCCATTTTTCTAATATTCCTGTCAATGTTTCTTTGTTTAGAAGATATTTTAGTGGACCAATTTTATAAATGAGGTTAATTGTGTGAGAAATCATATAGTGTCTCATCTTTTGTGATGCAAATACCACTACCAAACATGTTTTTTCTATAGCTATGTAATTGATTTTATAAGCTACCAATGTTATGTTGATGTAGTATACAACTCTCTCTTTTCTTGTTTCATCTTGTTGAGATAGTAATGCTCCCAATGATGTTTTAGTTGTTGAAATATATAATAACAATGGTTTTCCTTGAATAGGAGACATCAAGATTGGTGGTTTTTCTAAATAATTCTTTATCTAGTTGAGTGATTATTCACATGCTTCATCCCACTGGAAAGTAACACCTTTGTGTAGCAACTTTGTGAACGGTTGTGATTTATCTACCAATTAGGATATGAATCTTGTGATTGACTATAACTTTCCTTGAAGAGACCTCAATTGACTTATGTTCTTTGATGGTTTCATATCCATGATTTATTTGACTTTAGAAGGATCCACTTTGATTCCCTTTGCTGAAACAGTGTATCCTAGAAGTTTTCCTAAAGTCACTCCAAAGACACACTTCTTGGGATTTAACTGTAGCTTTAAATGTTCCATTATATCAAATGTCTTGCTCAAATATTTCAAATGATCTTTTCTTCTAATTTATTTTCCTAATGTATAATACACATAATCCTCCATGTTCTTGTGCATCATGTCATGGAAGATTGTTGTCATTGCCTGCTGATAAGTAGCCATGGCATGCTTAAGCCCAAAAAGCATAAAATTTCAACATAAGGTTCCCCATGGACAAGTAAATTTTGTTTTATCTTGGCCTTCTAGTGATATCTTGATTTGGTTGTATCCGAAGAAATCATCCATGAGTGATATCATTTCATAGCCTCTTCTTAAGTCTACGATCATTTCATTATTTAGTAAAGGAAAATTGTCTTTAGGATACGCTTTATGGAGATCTCTAAAATTTGTGCAAGCTTTGATAGATTCATTCAGATTTCATATTGGTACTATGTTGGAGATCCATTCGGCATAGTCAATAGCTCTAATGAAGCCATCTTTTAGCAACTTTTCCAATTTAGCTTTTACTAGAAATACAATGTAGGGATGCATCTTCCTAAGATTTTTCTTGACAGGTTTCACTCCAGGTGCTATTGCAAAATGGTGCATGATCAAGTCCTAGCATATCATAATAAGACCATGGGAAATTTTTTTATATGTCTTTAAAGAACTGGGTGAATTATTGTTTCTCTTCCTCTACCAATGATTGAGAAAGATGAATCATCTTAGGTGTTTTCTCTATTTCCAAATTTATTGTTTGTGTAGGATCAATAAAAATTAAGGATCTTTCCTAAAAGCATTTAGGAAGGATGTCCATTTTCTCATCCTCAAGTGCCTCAGAGAGGTTTTCACCATTAGATACACCTTTTGTTTTTACTTATTTCTGATTTGATACTACCACAATGTGGTTTTCACCATCATATCTTTTATTCTTTTTATTTTTTCTCTTTGCGGCTAAGAAACTTGCCATCTTCCATTGTCAACCCTGTGCTAGGTTCATGAGTGGATTTTTTTTAATGGGTTCAACATCATTGAGGTAATAGGAAATGACATAGTCATTAGGAAAGGTTAGTAAATCAATAGGTTTGGTTTGGGTCTAATCAATAACTTCAAGGTGTACCAAGGGTAAGGGATCATTAGGATGTGTCTCAAATATCTCTAATGCCATGATGAGGTTATTATAAAAAATTTCAATCAAATTGAAAAGGTCTATAATGTTACTTTCCAAAGAATCATTTATATCATTAAAATAGTGGCTATCCTCACTAGATTCATCATCAATATTAAGTGAGCCAAATTCAAAAGTTCTAGAACTCAATCTTTGTCCCACTTTGAATCTAGGTACATACTTATGGATCACATCTATCTCAATGTCTTTTGTAGCTATAGAGGTTTCTTCCCACTCATAGTCATTAGAATCTAATTCACTATCTTCTTGTAATTTTATGATACCCTCAAAGAGAAGGTGTGTGATTCTTTCTTCTATATTAGCAATGTCTTGATGTTCAGGTTCTTGTGAAGATTATTGTTGGGATATGGCTAGTTCTTCTTAGCTTGGAGTGTCTTCTTCTTGTAGATATATAAGCCTCTCAAATTATTTGGGTATAACTTCTTATTCAACCTCTTGATAAAATATAGGATTATCTTCTTCTTCTTTACAACATATCCCTATTCTATCTTTTGAGTTTCTAGGAGTCATGTGTATTGGTTCAATGATCCCTTATTTATTCTTTCCAAGAGGTCCTTGTCCTTCATAACCCATTTTTTACATGATGTGGAAACCTTTTCCATATTTTTGAGTGGGAATTTTTACATGTTTTACTTCTATGTGTGGTTCATCTTCATCTCTATACAACCAGCTTAGGACATCATTATCTTCATTTTCTTCTGATAATGTAATAGCCCTCACAAATGTTCCATCATAAATCACTAGAGGACCTAGAACTTAAAGGTGTTGATGATGAAGGTCTTCCATATGTCTTTGGTGATGTAGGTAAGGCTTCTATAGAAGGTAATTTTTCCAAATTTTTATTTTCCCATCCCATTGACTTTTAGCTTTAGCTTCTTTTCAAATTCTCTTAATGTAGTAGATATGGAACTCTTTGGTTTTTGTTCATTAGTAGCTTCTCTATTGTCTGGGACCATGTTGTCATTTTTTTGTTTGATATTATTACAAGACTATAAATAATTAGTGTCTTCTGAAATAATGATCTCTTCTCCATCGTAGGAATGTTTAAGGTATTGATGGAATGTAGAAGGCACTACTTGCATGTCATGAATCCATGACCTTCCTAGGAGAATTTTTCTAAGACAGATTCAAGTCAAGGACTTGGCATATTACATCTTTTTATATTGGTCCAACTCTAATTGGAAATACTACTAAGCCTTCAGAAGACATATATTCATCATTATATTTCTTTATTGTTATTTTTCTCCTTCAATATATAGCTTCCTTAAAAAATCCCTATGTGGTTACAAGATCCAATGTGAAAATTTTTAAACTAGCACCTCCATCTATCAATACATGCTTGACTCAGTGTTTATGGGTAAGAACCTCTATGTGAAATGGTAGGTTGTACAAATTATTTAGGGATCTTTCATCTCCCTTTGAAAAGCATAAGTAATGTGGTGCAGTTAGGTATCCCACCATGGCTTGGAATTGGTTTACATCTAAACCATTGGGTACAGTTGTCTCCACCAAGGCTCGTTCAAGAATCTCTTTATGCGAAGGAGAGATTTTGAGAAATTCAAGAATTGACATTTATGTTGGAGTTCATTGCAATTGATCAACTGAGCTATAATTTAGTGATGATGAAGATGATGCTAATTTCTTGGATGATGTAGGTTTCTTTGATGATTCACCTTTCAAGGTAACTCTTGATTGACGTAGGTTAGATGATGTAGGTTACTTTATGATTCTACTTTCAATTTCACTCTTTCTTGACCTCTTGTCACAACATTGGGTGATTTGGTTTCTTTCTTTTCCTTGATAAAAATAACAATAATGGACTGATCATATGGTTCAAGCATGTTAATCACATTGTCATAAGAGTATGCACAATTGACCTTGGCTCCTTTAGAATAAGAGGGTCCACCTTTGTCATAGTTTGGTAATGGTTTTTTAAAATTTGTATGGTCAAAATTATTCTTGTGTCCTTCAACTATGATAAAATCAACTATGATAAAATTATTGTCAATCAACTATTACACAACATGTTTGAGTCTCATAAAACCGTTAGTTTTATGACCTTTATTATCATGATATTGGCAATAATGAGAATCATTCCACCATTTGGGATTTACATGTGGTTCAAATGGTCTATCCTTAGGTAGATTGATTATGTTGTATGCAAGAAGAGTACGCAATTATGTCTCAAGAGGTCCCCTAGAGGAGTGAATTTCCTTTTAGGCCCAAAGATGAAAGGAGTTTTTGATTTGTTTGATTCTTGATTAGCCTTGGATGTTGATGTAGTATTAGGAGTTTTAGTTGATGTGTTATGTGAAAGATTAAAAACCAATTATTTTGGTTTCATGTTTTGACCATCAGCTACTCCATCATTTACTACATTTTTGTTCTTGTTCCAAAATTTTGATATGTCATTATTTCTATTGGAACCATTAGATAATCCTTTAGTGTCTTTGTATAATTTGATCTCTCCTTTCCTAACCAAATCATCTTCAATATTCATTGCACTATCAATAATTTTGTCAAACATAGGTGGACATTGCAATTGAAGATGAAACTTCATTTTTGGAACTAGATTATTGATGAAGATGTCTATCTTTTCATTTTCAAGTATCAATCTTATATATCGTACAAATATTCTTCTCCACCTTTGAGAAATGTGATAAATGATTCACCACTTTTTTGTTTGGTATTGCAAAGTTCTAGCATGGTGACAACATGTTGAATGTCGTAGGAGTATTATTGAATGAACCTATTAATTAAATCCTCAAAATATATGATGCTTGGGGGTAACTTAGAGAACCATTCCATGGCCTGGCCATCCAAACTTCTAGGAAACAAACTCATAAGATAAGTCGGATCATGAAAAAATTCTATGCTAAGGGTGCAAAATTCCCTAAAATGATCTTGATGATCTGTAGTTCATGTATACTTGTCATACTTACATATCTCTATGTTTGAATGAAATGGGGGCTTGTGTAGATCTCGATCAAATGGAAAATAACAAATTGATTATAATGAATACTTCTTAGAAGTCATGTCCTTTTCTTTCTTCATGTCTTGAATTTTTTATTGTGAGGCTTAAAGTTGTTTGGTGAGGGCTGTGATAGGATTCTTCTCCTCTCTTTTTTTTAAATTTGATCTACATCAAATTCGTATGGAAGTTTAACTCCCATAGAGGATAGGTGCATGAAGTACTTATCCTTATCAGTAGCAAGGATTATTTCCATAACCTTTATAAACATCTCATCTTGTTGGAAATTTTGAACATGTTCATCTAGTATTTCTTCTTCATTTTTGTTATGATTTTGATATCTAGGCCATTCATTTTCCTTTTCATCCATGTTGTGACTATTTTGATTGGCTTATCTAGGTGATTGATGAGGAACTGTTGTCTCTTGTGTTGAGTTTTTTCCTTAGTCAAATGTGTCTACTAGGTGAGAGTGACCTTTATTCTTAGGATCTTGTTGACATTGATAATGATGAGATCTTCTGGTATGAATAGGCATAAAAGCTTGATAACCTCGGGTGTAATTCAATGATGATCAATTGATAATGGTTCAACATTGATGAGTTTGTGCAAGAATTTGTTCAAGTTGAAAGGACTGATAATGATTGGATGATGTTGGTTTCAAAGGTCTAGATGAGGGATAGATGTTCCTTGATGATAACCTCTAAAAATCAAATAGAAAGGTTGATTTGACAAATTTATTCACTAGGGATGTTGTTGAAACAATGAATAATTGAGTCAAATGTTATGACAATAGCGTGTTATGGATTGATTTTGAGAATTGTGATCATAAAACCTAGAAGTTCTTGAAAAAGGGTATCTAGAACACCAACCATATTTGTTAGATAATGTACGGATATAGCCTCAATCCCAAATACAAAAAAATTGAAAAATGAGACTATAGTTTACCAAAAATGAGCTTTCAAAGACCAAATACAAGCTTTCCCCCCAAAAAGAGATAAAAGGGACTGAAAATGATACTTCCTGCCAAAATTGAGATAACAAAGACCATAAATGAACTTTCTCCCAAAACAAGACAAGAATGACTAGAAACAAGATTTCAAATATAGTAAATGAGATTCTACAGATAGGAAATAAACTTTGATAGGTAGAAAATAATGTTTTACAAACCAAAAATGAGACTCTATGTTTTCTAAGTTCTAACAAGGTTTCCAATGACCAATGTTGATGTTTTAGATGTGTTTAAGGATGAATTTATTTAGTATCAATAACACACACATAGATGAAAAAATGAAGACACTTGTCTTTGTCTCTAAATCCCTAACATCAAGTGTAAGTTCAATAATTTTTCATATGTATGAGCACATAACAAACACACTAGAAGATAGATCTAACCTTGAAATGGATTCAATGCAATTTCCTTAGGCCCGTGCTAAGTACACATGGCTCTAGTGTGTATTTTCTCAATCAATATAATAGGTAATCTTGGGTGGAGATGATAAGAAATTGGAACACATAATTGAGCCTTCAAGGAGTGTGTGTGTAGGGGATCCCTTTTGAGGCTTTCATGAGCTCAAGGTAGTGACATCCAAGAACCATTCACCTCACTACCAGGGATTCATGAATGGTGAGTGTAAAATCTTCTAGGGGTGACACAACCCCTATTCACTATGGATAAAGCACCAAGGATTAAAAGGAGGCTTCTATCTTATGGATTTAGTAAGGATCCACATTCAGATCATTAAGGCCTCTCCTAGAAAAAAACACTTAACAACACCTATCTACCATAGTTTTTACTTGTGGTAGCATTGTTTTATAGTGGATTGGGGTGGTTTGGCTTTGACCTGTCTCCACTTGAGTCATTCTTGTGGGGTGAGTAACTTTTTTTCACTAAAATAGGCTCTCTAGGCAAAAATGAAAAATAAAAAGTAGAGGTTAATCACGGGTCTAGATATACGATCACCTCCAAAAGGTGAGAGAATACTCCCCTACCATTATAAATCTCCCAAACATGCCAAACACATGTTCATTTAGCCTTTAAATTTCCTCACCATGAAAGAATCATAAGTCTAGCTTTCTAATCACCTCTAAAAGGTGAGAGCATAATCCCCTATCACTTTGATAAGTCACTATGAGTAATCTTCCCTAATTACTATGTGCCTATGAAAATAATTTAAAATTAGACATAATGTTTATTTGTATCTCCAAGGCAACCTGGAAAATCATGCATTAGAAGTTTGATTTGAGCAATCTTCGACATGCATTTTGTAAAAAGATGTTAGAGTCTTCAATCTGTAAATCAAGCTCACAAGGAAAGATAGAAACATCAACTAATTAGTGTTAGCATTCAAATCAAAAGGAAAAGAATTAACATTGTACAACTGCTCCACAAATGAGCATGTTTCAACTATAAATGAATAACTTTGCCTCAAATACGAGACTTCCCAAAAATGAGAAAATTTTAACCAAATATGTGAAAATTTATACCAAATATGAGACTCTTTCCCAAAAATGGCACTTCCTAAAAATGAGAAAATATAGACAAAAAATGAGCTTCTAAGGACCAGAAACAAGATTTTAAGGACCTACAAGCACAAATTTGTCAGAAATTGATGAATTCTCAAGCCTAGGGTACCACGATGGGTGCCAAAATGTGTTGTGTAAAATTGTGTACTTGTATACCTGTCAATAACACACAACATTCAATAGAACATTAGCTTAATGAGTTAGTGAGATACAAATATCATCAAAATCAACATAAAACTCATTAAAATCATCATATTGCTCCCTAGTCATGAGGATTCCTAATCTAATTCAATGTTCTCAGAATGCATTTGTGATCTAATGGAATGAAAAATTATGAAATGGAAGGTTTTCATGAAAATGCATCAACATGTATGCAAATTGGATTAAAGTGATGAAGCTAAATGATGAAATTAATACTAAATTGATGCAATTAAGCTAATATACAAGCTAAACTAATTGAATTATGTGGCTACATGATGGAATTTGATAAGAATTAAGATAGAAATGATGCTAGAATGATGTAATTCTTCTAAAAATGATCTCTCACAATGCAAATTGATTCAAAACTCAAACTAACATTATGTCCTTGCAATTCTAGATTATGATATGCAAATGACTTGATGCGAGGGATTTTATAGATTCTAAAGGTGGAAAAATGGCTTGATTTGAATTGGATGGTCAAGATTCTTCCAATTTTAATTGAAGGGTGGAGATAGAAAAGGCATGTGAGTAATCCTTGTGCTATTCTCCCATTGGTTGACTATACCAAGTAGTTATTCCCTTTAAAATCCTTGAGTGACATGTGTCAGGGGTGTTGAGGGAATATTTAGCATTTATTTAAATCAAAGAATAATTTCTCTAGCCATGTGTATTTTTTATGTTTATTTAATTAATTGGCCAGGATAATTAATTGACTATGGAATATTGATTAACTATGCAATTAAATTGCTTGAATTTAATGTTGGATTACGGAGAGGGGGGTGAATCAGTAATCCTGATCACAAATACCTTAATAATTTTTTCTTTGATTAACTCGGTAACAACACAACTCACTATTTACTGACAATAGTAAATCACTCACACAAATCATTCACAATGTGTAATACCAATATTTAACATGGAAACCCAACTTTGGGAAAAACCATCGTGGGAATTATCACCCACTAAGAAAATACTCTTCTGAAGTATACCCGGTTAAGAGCCAATCTAGTTAAAGATTAAAAAACACACAGTTAGGTGTGACCCAATTAAGGGATTTACCTTAGATCTGTTAGGATATTCACCCTATTAGGAGTGACCTTGTTAGAGGGCTTTAAACATTCTTTAGAATGTCACCTTTCTCAAGGATTTACAATAAGAATGTTAAGTCCACTCTATTAAGAGATTTCTCTATTACAAATGCTAGTAAGCAAGAGTAATAAAAATGATCTATAGATGTGCAACTATCTTTCCTCAATCAGATCTGTGTGTGCTCTTCAATCTTCTCTTCAATTCTTCATTATCCACTGGCATCAACACTTCATCAAATCACTATTTTTCCACTCAGAATCTTTGTGTTCCTTCTTCTCTGCAATAGTTGGTAACCCTTCAACTATTTAGTTTGCCAGTCATTTGTCCATATAAGATCATCCTTTATATAGACAATTTTTTCCTCTTAATCTCATCTATTACATTTTCCTTTAATCAATCTTGATCGTTCATTTCATCATATCTCAAATCTGAATCTCAGTAACATGTTTCCTTTTCACCTAGGAACTTGAACTTTTCTTGTAACTTTTCCATTTCTTTTTTCCTCTTAGATCTTGTCATAGATCTTCATCTTGAATTTTCATAGCCATAGATCTCTTGTAACTAACTCTCCTCATTATCATGATCATCCATCTCATCATAGCTAATCATTAAATGTTGATTCCATCCTTATTTAATATCTTTTTCTTGCTCAATGTTCTTCATTAGAATCTTGGTTAGATCACTCAATGCCTAAACCTTTCCTCTTTACCGAGTGACCAACTTTTTACCTTTACCTTACTAAGTGACTTTTCCATCTCGGTAGCCAAAACAACTTAACTTACCGAATTGTTAAATCCTCAACACCATGTTTTACTGACTTAACATAATCATATGTTAGGTAGAAAATAATTATATCAACATACTCTAATCATTGTCCAATATGTATTAGTTGCCCATTTAAGTTATATAACTTCTCATTTCCTCTTCTCCTTAACTCATTCATCTTATATCATTACCGAATGATACGACAACATAATATAAATGAGAAATCAATTGCTTGACATCAATGACAAGACTATAACTGATCAAACCTTTCTACTATCATGTATTCCTCTAATCTTGGTTGGTCTTTATCATCAACTCCATCAGATAATAAATCTTCAACATTGTTATCAGTTATGGTAACAATTTCCCTCTTTGGCATTGATGGCAACACTAACAAATTCAATGTTCAATTAATGATGATATTATTCACTATCATTTATATTTTTTACTCCCTCTGAGTAGTAACTTCTTCTTGTCTGATATTTCATATGTAGTCTGTCTCTTTCTTTCAGTAACACTTTTTATTCTGATTATGTCAACAACATTCTCGTATTCATCTCATATTCCTTCTATACTCATCTCATTTGTCTCCCTCTTTGACATATGCTAATTCATCTTCTTCTGATAATCTGTCAACAATCAATTACTATTTTCTTTCATTTGTTCATCTCCCTCTATCAATTGACTTATTTTCTATCATTTGTTTATCTCCCTCTTTGATGACAATGCCAAAGAAACATAAACTTCTTAGATATACCTCTAGTATATAGATTTTCCATTGTAGTCATAGACTTCCTTTTTCACAACTTCATGCTTCACCTAAAGAGTGAACACTAGCATCAACTCACAAGATAGATATTCTATTGAGTCCTTGAATTGATACAACATGCATCTTTCCTTAATGTACATTGGATAGGGCAATAACCCCTAACTTACCTTGGAGATACTCAAAATCATCTTTCGGTAATGGTTTTGTAAATATATTAGTTGTTTTCTCCTTAGAATTTACATACTCCAATGTCACATGCTTATCTTGTACTTGCTCTCTCAAGTAGTGATACTTAATAGATATATGCTTTGTCTTTGAATGCATCATAGGGTTCTTTGATATGTTAATAGAACTGGTATTATCACAATAGATTGTAATACGATTAGTAATCTCTTCATGCATACCTTCCAGTAATTATTTGATCCATACAATATTAGAACAATTCATAGTTTCTACCATACTTAGCTTTGGCAGTAGATTGTGAAATACAACTTTGTTTATTGCTTAAACATATCACTATACTTTCTCCCAAAAAGAAAGTTTCATCACTATTGGTTTTCATGTCATCATTATTTCCTGCCCAGTCAACATCAGTATATACCTTAAGGGCCCGTTTGATTGCTGGAATTAACCTGGAATAGGAAAACGGGAATAGGAAAATTGGCATAAGTTAATTCCAATTTTGGTCCAAAATGAGAATTAATCTGATTCTAGGTTCTAAGAGGAATCAGATTAATTCTCATATTGGACCAAAATTGGAATTAACTTATGCCAATTTTCCTATTCCCGTTTTCCTATTTGAGGTTAATTCCAGCAACCAAAGGGGCCCTAAGATCAAAATTTCCTTTTCTTTTGTATAATAGACTGAAATATTCAATCCATTTTAAATATCTAAATATCCTCTTAACTGCAGATAAATGTGTCTCCTTTTGGTTTGCAGAAAAAATTGCAACAATACCAATCAAATGTGCAATGTCAGGTCTACTGTATACAACATATTCTAGTTTACCAATCATGGATCGGTAAAGAGTCTCATTCACTTCCTTAGTGTCATCTTCCTTAGACAATTTACAACCAGTAGCCATCAGTGTTCCAACCAATTTTGAGTCTTTCATATTGAATGTTTTCAAGATCTCCTTGATATACTTAGATTGATTGATGTAGATCTCATCTTTAACTTGTTGAATTTGAAGTCCACTAAAGAATTTAATCTCTCCAATCATAGACATCTCAAATTCCTTTCTCATTTCCTCAAAAAATGACTTAGACATTATCTCATTACCACCAAATATAATGTCATCAACAAATATATCAGAAATCAAAATTTCATCAAATTTATCACATTTCAAGTTTATATTGTTGTTATCACTAGTGCTTTAAAATCTAATATTAACTAAATAATATTTTAGTCTTTCATACCATGCTCGGAGAACCTACTTCAATCCATATAAAGATTTATGTAGTTTTCAAACTATGTTCTTATTGTTCTTTTCAACAAATCCATTAGGTTGTTCTATGTAGACTTCTTCTTCAAGTATTCCATTCAGAAATATAGATTTAACATCCATTTGATAAACTTTGAATCCTTTGTAAGATGCACATGCAAGTAATATTCTAACACCTTCTAATCTAGCAACAAGGGAAAAAGTTTCACCATAGTCAATACCTTCTTCTTATGCATACCCTTTGGAGACTAATCTTTCTTTGCTTCTTATCACATCTCCTTTCTCATTGAGTTTATTTCTGAAAATACATTTTGTTCCAATCACATTCTTATCCTTAGGTCTCAGTACTAGTGACCATGTGTTATTCTTTTCAATTTTATCTATTTCTTCTTTCATCGCATTCATGCAATCTTCATTTTCTAGTGCATCTTTTACCAATATAGGCTCAAATTCAGAAATCAAACATGTCTTATCTTTTAACTTCCTTTTTTTCATGACTCCTACATTCTTGTCTCCAACTATTCTTCTCAGTGAGTGGTGTCCTTGCACATACTTTTCCAATACAGGTTTGGTAGCTTTTTCATCATTGTTTTCATCTCTCGGTGGAGTCTCATCTTGTTCATTTATTCCTGCTTGTTGTTCATTGATTGTACCAACCAAATTACCATCTTGTACATAAAAAAATATGTTATAATCCTCGAGTTCCTTTCTACTATCCTCTTCATTCTTTTCTAAAAATTAATCAAGTCTTACATTTGTACTTTCAATAATTTTGTTAGAATCCTTGATTAAACATTTATATGCTTTACTCTTTGAAGAATAACCAAGAAATATTCCTTCATTACCTTTAGAATCAAAATTTTCATTCCTAAAATATTTCAGTATATAACACCTACTTCCAAATATTTTTAAATAACTTACATTCAATGTGCATCTAAACCATAGTTCATAGCGTGTCTTGTTTGTACCTTTCTTCAACTATATTCGGTTGAGAGTGTAAATTGTAGTACTTATAGGTTATCTTTAGAATGTTTGTGCAATATTTTTATCAATCAATAAAGTTCTAGCACAATCAATGATAGATCTATTTGATAATGAAGATAGTACTGGGATGCACTCTGAAGACCAGGAGGAAGAAGCGATTAAGAAAGGGGCTTCTGGTTCTTCTTCTAAGAAAAGAAAATGTAATTTGTAGAATGTCAAGAAAGAGGTCAAGGGCCCTTCACCTAAAAAATAGATTAAAATTTCTATATCTTCTGATGAAGATTACAATGAGGAAGGGGAGGACATGAATACTAATGAGGAGGTGTCAGGAGAGAAGGGGAAGAGCAAAATAGGGAAAAAAGTCCCTAAGAACTCCAAGAGGCTTAAATTGAACAAGAGCAGGGAGATGAGTCTGGACTAGGTTTCTGCAGACTCTGAAGAGGAAGGAAATTCTAAAGGTAAGAGTAAAGATATGCATTCTCCCCCTATTCCTCATGAGACCACTCCAAAAGGTTCTTTGGATTCTAGGAAGAAGAAAAATTATGAGGATGATATGGCCACTCAGGACACCCCCCTATGCCTCAGTTTGACCCTCACCGGGATACCAAAGGTAAGAATACTAGGTGGAAGTATTATAATTATTGTATTGGCAAGATGGGAAATACTAAAGAGATAATTAATCCCATGGTGCCTAAAGGGGAAGGTGGAAACATTGAGACCACTAAACTTCTTGATCCCTCGTTGTTTGTCCTAAGTGATTCCTCTAGGAAATTTGATTTCAATCTACTTAATAATGCCAGGAGCAGTCTACTTGATAACTATAGATTCATTAAATGGATTTTCTTTGAAGTTGGTGATATGAAAACTAGGATGGAAATGAATAATAAAAAAGGTGAGAATGATAGCAAGGATAGGTGTTAGGAATAGTCCCAAGAGATAACTGAGAGGGGGGGGTGAATCAGTTATCTACAAGATTCAATTCTTTATCCAATTAACTATAGAAGAACATTAAGCATAAACACAATATAAGAACACTTAACACAACACCAAAATTTTGGTTATGGGGAAACCCAAATAGGTAAAAACCCCGGTGGGAATTTGCACCCACTATAAACTGCACTAGTGTATAATGATCCTTGTTAGAAGATCTTACAACCCTGTTAGGAGTTGATCTTTACAATGCATTAAGTACAGTGACCTAGTCAAAGGTCAGACCTTGTTAGGAGTCTTTTATAATTATCCCTATTAGGGGTGAGGACACACTATCTGGGAGCACACTGCTCAAAGGGGTGAAGGTTGCAACCTTCTGTTTATCAAATAGACACTATATCTAGATCTTGGTGAACTGCGAGTTAGACCTACTATCTAGATTAGTTCTAATGAATATCATACACTCTCTTCTTTGTCACATAGACCTTCTACTTGTTAGGATTGAGTAATACTAAGAGTGGGGGTGAATCAATATTACAAAACTTTATTTACAACTTTAAACAATTATAAATAATCCAAAGTAATGCAGAAATGAAAAGAGCATATAAGCATAACACATTACTCATGACACCATGATTTGTTCTCAAGGAAACCCTAATTAAAGGGAAAACCCTGGTGGGGATGGCACCCACAAATATGCACTAAAGTATAATGTCCTTGTTAAGAGATATAGCCCTGTTAGGAGTTGATTGTTACATAGTACATTTCCTTGCTAGAGGATTACAAAAACCCTGTTAGGGGCATACAAAACATCTGGTTAAAGGTGGTGAGCACACTGCTCTTACAATCAATACTATCCCAAAATAGTTCAGAAAAGGGGAACAATACAAGCACTTATCTTGCTTAGATAGTTCTAGTCATAGCTCTGCCTCCTACTGATCTTGCATCTAACTTTTGCTATCTTTTTTGCAAACATATAATTATCTCACATCTTTTCTTTCACAAGAGAAATCTATATTTATACACAATTATCCTTCCAGTCGACTCCACAAATGTCATACTAAACATAGTAAAAACATGTGTAAATGATATAATCAGAGTCGGCGCTCTTATATTACCAAAGAATTGGCACTATAGTTTATTTACATGTCTTAGCACGTTATCATATCCATCATGCTTTCCTTAATCATCACAACTGTTCATGTACCCTGATGTATTATTTTATTTTCTTCGCATACCTTCCAAACACTGTATCTCATACACCAGCTATCCAAAACTTATGTGATCTTAACTAAAGAAATTGCATATACCAAAAGACCTCCAATTAACTTCACAAGCCATAATACCTTGTATGTCTCCATCACTATCCAAAACTATGGCACTGTACCCTATTTTCCTAATTCTGGACTTAGTAATTTTCATGACTGTGAATCTAGTGGCAATCTCCACAACATGCGATCATACTTATCATAAGTGTTTCCATAAATGACAACCCTTAGAAGATTTCTAGTACTCCAAATCATCACATGCCAACAATCTCTCCCTTTGGCATTGATGGCAACACTTAGAAAAATGACTAAGTGTCATAGAGCACTTCTCTTCTTTTCCTTGTCATAGAGCACTTCTGTTGGCATTAAGCAGAATTGCCACTAGTGACAACACTTATTTGCATTCTGGATATAAACCGAGCAGACAAGTGCAAACCGAGCAGACAGTGCAAACCGAGCAGACAGTGCAAACCGAGCAGATAGTGCAAACCGAGCAGACAGTGCAAACCGAGCAGACAGTGCAAACCGAGCAAGTTAGTACAAACCGATCAGAACAATGTAAACCGAGTAACATCTTGTCTACCGAGTCACCAGTACTTACCGAGTTCAATACCTACCGAGTGATCAGTATGAACCGTGCCTTCACTTCTACCGAGTGCATGACGATGCCGAGTAATGCAGTGGACGCTGAGTATCAGAAAGTCACCGAGTCAGTTTGAAGGAACCGAGTAACTACTTGGGCCGACTTAGTAGCACTTATGTTTATTTGTCAAGCCGACTGTGTAATTGTAATTGTAATTAATTGTTTGAGACTTGTATATAAACAATGTTGTAAAAAGATGAAAAGTATCAAGGAGAATATATGTGAAAGAAAAAGAAAGGCAGAAATAAGTGAATTGCAGAAGGCTTCAGAAGTATAAGGTTCAGCAAAGACAAATTCATCACAGAAGGTGATCAGTACATCAGAGAATCTCAATCAGCAATCCAGTTGCAAAGCAGAGATCTACTGTTTCATTCTAACAGGTGAATCAGTACTAAATCCTTTAACCGGGTAGACTTAACAGTCTTTGTATAAATCTCTTTACCGAGTGCATACTTCACTGTATGTTTGTAAATCCTTTAACAGGGTGGATTTAGCAATCCTTATTGCTCCTAACAGGGCAGATCATCAAAAGTGATCAAATTGTAAGCCTTAACCGACCAACTTTATTCTGCAGTATTAAAGCTTTGTGGGTTTCATCCCCACCCCAGTTTTACTTTCTTTTGGAAGGTTTCTGGGTAACCAAATCTTTGTGTCATTATTGTGAATGCTTTCAAGTTTCATGCTTTCTGTATGCAAAGGTTAAAAAGTAAAATACATGTTAAAATTAGAAGAAAATTTGAAGTTACTGATTCACCCCTCCCCTCTCAGTAACTTGGTTAATTCCTGAATATTTCCAACAATTGGTATCAGAGCTGCATTGGTTCTCAAGACAAAGTTTAACTAGCTTGAGCAAAGATCCAGGACAATGGAGGTATTCAAACTGAACAAGGTGATTGAAAATGAAAAGCTAGATCTGGAAATGGCCATAGCTAAACTCAAAGAAGCAAAAGAACATCTTTCCCAATCCCTAAGGAGAAGGAAGGAACTTGCAAATCAGATGAATGATCAGAATTACATTGAAGAAAAGATTGAAGATCTTCTTCCCTCAAATAACTCAGATGAAGCAAACAATGCTATCAAAGAACTCCTAGAAAAGAATGGGTCTCTGCAGGAAGAAGTGAGAAAATTGAAAAGAGAACAAGAACTACACTCTACAAGATTCTGTGAGATCTTGGAACAAAGAAACAAGTTGAAAGATGAATTGGATGGAAGAAACATTGAAGTCCAAAACAAAACCCTTCAGCTAGAAAATCTAATTGATCAGATCTCTCATACAAATGAAGAAATTCTAAATCTAAGTTCAGAAATAGAAAACACAAGAGAAGAACTAAGATCTGAAAAGGAAACCAATCTAAGATTGATGGATGACCTAAACGCTGAAAAACAAATCAATGAAGGAATGCTGAAAAGTCAAGAAGACTTGAATCAGCTGTATGAACGAAATCTTCATAGGCAAAAAGGAAAAGCAGGACTTGGATACAAAGAAGAAGGCAAATCCTCTAAACAAGGTACTCAAAGAAATCAAAAACCTACTTGTAATCATTGTGGTAAAATAGGACATACTTCAAATAAATGTTGGAACAATGAAAAAGCACAATTCAATGGAAAATGTTATAGCTGCAATCAACCCGGTCATAAAGCAAATGAATGCAGGGAAAAACCTAGATTCAGAGGTAATTGTCACAAGTGCAACAAACAAGGTCACAAGGCATCCGAGTGCAGATCCAAGACATTTAATCCAGCAGAACAAATTGTGAAAGCAATGTTTGGATGGGACTACAACACCTGGTGTAGATGTCATTACTGTGGAGAATATGGACACATTGGCATGAATTGCATAAAACATCATCTAAGGAAAAGAGATACTACCATAAGATGTTTCAAATGCACTAAACTCGGTCATATAGCCAGAAACTGCATGAATGCTAGTGAAATTGAAGAAGGAAAGAAGAATGAAGCAACTAAGGTCAGGAAACAGGTGAGACAAAAATGGATTCCTAAAGCTACCGAGCAATCCAGTCCAAGTAATGGAATGGATGGCTCTACCGACTCAAACTAAATTTCCAAGGAAGCACTGGAACTGTACTCTCATAGATCAATCTCAAGCAGTTCCAGAACTGAAATTAAAAGAATAGTCTAAATCAGCATGCAAGATGTAGTGAGATCATAGGGAAGTCGGTATAGTCTTCACCGAGCAAAGTCAGTATAGTCTTCACCGAGCAAAGTCGGTATAGTCTTCACCGAGCAAGGTCGGTATAGTCTTCACCGAGAAAGGTTGGTACCTGTCTTTACCGAGCGAGGTCGGAGCATTATGAATTCTCGAGTTCACCGAGCTGCGAAGTCTTTTCCGAGCAATTAATTCTTGGTGGGTGACAGTCTGTCAGAATTCCTACCCTAATTTGAAATGAGCATTAATGACAGAATTGTAAACAAAAAGCAAGTAATCGAACTCATTCTTCACCACGAATCTTTAGCACTTTGAGAGCAGAAAACTTCAAGGGCAACCCGGCGATTTAATACTTTTGCGAAAAGAATTTTCTGTGAGCTACCATGGCATCATCCAGCACTTCAGCAAAGAAAGGATCAGATATGTTAGTCCAAGGGGAGTGGAAAGCACCAGATTTTAAGATCGTGCCCGCTATTGCAGCAGCCCTAGATCCGAACGGAGCTCAATCTCAGATTCCTCCTAAGGTACTGCTTATCAATGATATCCGTAATCATTTTAACTGTTCAATTCAAGAAATGGGAAATCTAGAACTAGACATTGTGTGTGAGGAACTATGTGTGGATGGTATTTTGAAACCCGAGCACAAACATCTGGAAGATAAGGGTTTAGTTCACATTGCACATCTTCCTCGAAACTTTCAAGATAAATGGGTTAGGTACATTCTCAGCCGAGTACACGATGGCAAGATTTGGCTTGAGCAACCTATTGAGATCACAAAGAAAATGATTCAACAAGTCACCGGTCTTCCCATGTTGAACAAAGCTAAAACTACCAAAACCCTAGGTCGGACAGAACTAGAGAAGAAAACCCTAACCGAGTGGGATGGTAGAGGCATGAAGGTTAGCAGCATTACCGACGCCGAATTGAAGTTTGGTACACATATCATTGCCCACAAGATTTACAGTTCTAGTCGACAGAACAGTGTCTCCTGTGAAGCTGTTGACCTAGCATACAAAGTGGTCAAAAACAACTTGACATTTGACCTAGCAGACTTATTGTTAAAACAGTTTAACAAGAACATGGAAAGCATCAAAACTTCCAAAAACAATCCATGTAAGTTTGGATCCTTGTTAGTCTGTTTATTCTTCTATGTTCAGAAATTCTTCCCCTCTAAAGGAAAAGTTGTATGGAGAAAAGATGTGCCAGTACTTTATGAAATTAATAAATACATCGCAGAAATGGGTGAAAACTTTGAAAGCATCATGGATAACTATTTTGAGTCTTTCAAAGAGAAAATGAATGACAGATTCTGGATTCCACAAAAGTTGGTGGAAGATTACAAAGATGACATCTGTTTTATGGTAGATTGTGATAATGTGTATATTCAAGCAGTTAAACCAAGAACTGTATATGTAAAACCTCTTCCTTATGAGGTAAATATTGATGAAACCAAGAATATCATTGAAGCTCTTCTAAATCAGCCTGTCAATCCCAAAGCTCCATATTTTGGAACATATGATGAAGCTAAGGTGAGAATTGAACTAAGCATAAAGCTTCCATAGGCGGTAAACAAAGGAAAGAAGAGGATAGCCAAAATGCAAATGATAACCGAGGACAAAGAAGAAATAGATGAAAAAGAAGGAGAAAAGGATGAGAAAATAGAGGAACCAGAACCTGCAAAGAAGAAAGGAAAAGTTTTCATCACTAAGGCATCTGTGCCTCCCACTGCTGTGTTTACAAGGAGAAATACAAAAGGCAAGGCAGACAAGGCAGAAAAGGCAGATAAAGACATAGTATTCAAAAGGCCTCCTCTAACCCTTCAAGAAAAGCTCAAACTCTTTAGAGATGGATCAGGATCTGGAGTAAGTAACATAAAATCCTTGAAATATGAAACCAGATCGGAAGCAGAACAGAAGGAAATAGAAGATGCTGTTGTTGAGAAGATGGGACAGTGGAAATACTCTCCTGAAGAAATTACCCCACAGATTCCAGCAGTTCTATTGAATCCAATAAGAATGAGATGGAGCAATGCAAGGCAAACTGTGATAGACATATTTGATCAAAACCTGAGACAGTTGATGCCGAGCTTGAACAATGATGAAGTAAAGAAGGCACTAAAAGAAAATGAAAATAAGATGACATTGAAGTTCAATACTTGTTTGATTTTGATCAACAATATTGAATCGGTTGTGAAGGCTGCAAAAGCCACATGGAAGAACATATACCACCTTCACCAACCGAGCATCGAAACTGTAATAATAAAGGATATTGAAGATGACAGCGATGAACAAGAAGAAGACACCGAGGTAGATGATACTGTAAGGATAGCAGCAGAAGTCATTGCATCCCTTCCTACCTCTCCAGTGAAAATCTCTACATCCAGCCCTGAGACACCTTCAAGCATGGTTGTGACAACTTCCACATTTTTCCAATCATCCCTAGCAACATCAGAGGCAGCTACCATTTCTTCTACCGAGCTGCAGTCTCCTGTACCAGTAAGTTTTCCAGTTTTTGAATCTTCAAGTGTAAATATTTTAAGTTCTCTAGTAGAAAGTATACCAGTATCAATAGCCAGCCCTACTTTATCTACTATCACTACTACAAGAGCATTTAGTACAGATAAGCCTAAGGCTCTACCGAGTATAAAATTTTTGGGTAAAAATATAGTTGAGGATATAGACCTAGATGAAGAGATAGAGATTCCTACATTAGATTTTGCAAATCTCTCAGCAGACCAGATGCAGAATATAGGTGAGATCCTCCAAAGGAAAGCAAAACAAAAGAAGCTTAAAGAGGAAAGAGACAAGGAGTATCAAATCATCAAGGATGCTAAGGACATTTTGTCTGATGCATTAGGCATTAAAGTAGACTCCTCCCAGCATGTTTTGTTACAATTAGCAGAAGCAGTTGAGAAATACAATGAGGACTCATCCGGGACAGAAAAGTTAGTTGAAAGAGTCGAGAAGAGATTCAACAATAAAGTGCTTGAGCACATTGCTCAGCACATAGCTATTAACCAAGTGGAATTGTCTTCAGTTTTGTCTAACATAGAGTCTATTTATTCGAATGCTACCTCTCTTTTGGCCAGACTATGCAATTTTGCCGAGTTCACAAAGGATGTTAAAGATAAAATGAATAAAATGGATGAGGATATGAAGATTAGCATACAGAAGCTGCAACTTGAACCAAGTTCAAGCTCTGCTCATCACATGAAAATTTCACACCTATCTAATATGCAGTCTGATCTATTGAAAGAAGACTCAAGGATCCAGTCCACACTGTTAGACATCCAACACATGATCCTTCCCATCATGAATACAATGTATAAGCACATTGAACATTCCAGAACATTGATTCATGACAATCAGTTCTCTATAGCAGATCACATGATTGAACTCTCTGCAGAAGTCCAAATTGCTATACAAACATGTAAAATCCTGCAAGAAAGTTGGGACAGAACCCTGGCACTAATAATGAAGGTACATTCTGATTTCTTATCAAATTTTGGATTCTCTCTGTAAATAACTTGTATATGCACCTTTGGCATTATCGTCAAAAAGGGGGAGATATGTATAGAAGGAGAGATATGTATACAGTTATAGATTTGTATAAGAAACAGTTAGCACATTGAAAGGGGGAGACAATGTATAAAGCCCTATAACAAAGACAAAATTTTGAAAAATCAAAATAAAACTCAGTATGATTCGGTGTATATAAATTTTGGCCAATAAGTGTTTTTGTCACTAATGCCAAAGGGGGAGATTGTTGGCATTAAGCAGAATTGCCACTAGTGACAACACTTATTTGCATTCTGGATATAAACCGAGCAGACAAGTGCAAACCGAGCAAGTTAGTACAAACCGATCAGGACAATGTAAACCGAGTAACATCTTGTCTACCAAGTCACCAGTACTTACCGAGTTCAATACCTACCGAGTGATCAGTATGAACCATGCCTTCACTTCTACCGAGTGCATGACGATGCCGAGTAATGCAGTGGACGCCGAGTATCAGAAAGTCACCGAGTCAGTTTGAAGGAACCGAGTAACTACTTGGGCCGACTTAGTAGCACTTATGTTTATTTGTCAAGCCGACTGTGTAATTGTAATTGTAATTAATTGTTTGAGACTTGTATATAAACAATGTTGTAAAAAGATGAAAAGTATCAAGGAGAATATATGTGAAAGAAAAAGAAAGGCAGAAATAAGTGAATTGCAGAAGGCTTCAGAAGTATAAGGTTCAATAAAGACAAATTCATCACAGAAGGTGATCAGTACATCAGAGAATCTCAATCAGCAATCCAGTTGCAAAGCAGAGATCTACTGTTTCATTCTAACAGGTGAATCAGTACTAAATCCTTTAACCGGGTAGACTTAACAGTCTTTGTATAAATCTCTTTACCGAGTGCATACTTCACTGTATGTTTGTAAATCCTTTAACAGGGTGGATTTAGCAATCCTTATTGCTCCTAACAGGGCAGATCATCAGAAGTGATCAAATTGTAAGCCTTAACTGGCCAACTTTATTCTGCAGTATTAAAGCTTTGTGGGTTTCATCCCCACCCCAGTTTTACTTTCTTTTGGAAGGTTTCTGGGTAACCAAATCTTTGTGTCATTATTGTGAATGCTTTCAAGTTTCATGCTTTCTGTATGCAAAGGTTAAAAAGTAAAATACATGTTAAAATTAGAAGAAAATTTGAAGTTACTGATTCACCCCTCCCCTCTCAGTAACTTGGTTAATTCCTGAATATTTCCAACAACTTCTCTTCTTTTCCTTCTCTCTTTCTTCCTCTCCCTTTCTCATCAATCGAAAAGGTTAATCTCAAAATTTCAAAATTGAAGCATAGGTGGTCTAGTTTTTGCTTACCAGATTTAAGACATCATGGAAAGATATTTCCAAGGTCTTAATCTCCTCAACCCATGAACTTATCAGTAGCTCACTAACATGGATTAACCTATTCAGTGCATATGATGTTGTCTCTGCTGCTTTAAGCTTAGTGAGAGTAGATACTGTCATTGAACTTTCAACCTTTATCATCTCAAAGAGATGAGTCTCCAATATTGAGAGCTTGGGAGTTAATAGGTGTCTTAGAAAACCAAATCTATCAGCAACTCTCCCTTTCTCCATTTCCAGTATCCTTATTTTCTCTAGTAATCTAGATGTCTCCTTGTCAATTTCTTCCACCGTTTGTGAAGATGACTCACAACTATCCATTATTCTGTCAAGACTAACCCTGTCTTTTTCTATACCCTCCTCTACATTTTTCAAATATATATAGGGATTTATGCAATGGCTATGGAGTTTTCTGCCTTGTGCCACACAATTCTTGCCTTTAAGAGTGGTAGCCTTAAGAATGTCTAAGTCCCATGAGATGGACTTATGAACTTTGCTTAACTTCTTCTCCAAGAAGTTTCTTTCAGCCTTCTCCTCTGCTATTTTTAGCAATGAGTCAAAGTGACTATCAAAGTTGTCCAGTACTATACTCAGATTCTCAGTTTCATCCTTTCCTTTTAGGATAAGTGGAGAGGGTAGTAGCATGTTTACTATTTCTACTACCCTACCCATTATCTTGGCTCTTTTGTCTCCTTTCTGGGCTGATCTCTCCTTAGCTTTAGCAAATGCCATGAATGAGAGTCTGATCAGTTCATCTTCATCCATGCTATCCACATCAGAACTTACTAGTTTGGCAACACTTTCCAACAATAGAGATGAATCGAGACTAATTCCAGTGGTCTCCCCTACCTTCAGTTGTTTTTATTGATGTCCTTCTTGGTGGAACTCCTTCTCCTATACTTGTTTTTCTTGTTTTTCCTCTAATTTCCTTTCTTATGTCTGTCCCTGGTCTTCAAATTCCATCGCACTGCCCATCTTGTCCATGAATGGATCATGTATATCCTGCAAAGTGTCAAGGCTAACAAGTACACCAATGACAAAGAAGTTTGATTGCAAGTTATCTTGATCACTCTTATCCACTGTTTGTGAACTCTCTCCTAAACCCAAGGACATAGGTTTATCAATCTTAGGCGATGACTCCCTCTTAGGCATGCTTTGCATTAAAACTTCATCTAATGCCTTTTGGGTATCTTCAATTACTTCATCATCTTCTAGCCATGATTTTGACTAGTATATTCTTTGTTCTTAAAAGAGGTTTTAGTACTTTTATGATTCTTTCTCTTTCCTGGATAGACACAATAGGCAACATATCATCAATTGTTCTATTTCTTATGTTCTCATCCTCTAAATGTGCTAACTATTTTCTAATTTCTAGCTTGTTGTATAGTTCTTTGGGAACACTAGATTCAACTTCCAACAAATTCTTTTTGAAAACTATCAAATGCTCAATGATAGTGTCTTCAATGATCACTTGATCCTCAGGGCTATATCTCTCATAGTATCTTTTTATAGATGTCAAATTTTCATCTTTGATAACCCTCTTCTGTACTAATTTCACATTAGGTTTCTACAAGGTTTGTGGATTCTTTTGACCCATTTCCTCTTCCTCCTTTTCTGTACCCTTTTCTTCCATTTTCTTCCTCTTTACCTATGTTTATTTTTCTTTTGGACTGACATTCCTAGATGATCTTCTAAGAACCTCTATAGTCACAGTTTCATGTGTTTCTTTCTTTTGGGGAACTGATAAATCAATGAAGTTATCAATGGTACTTGTCTTCTCTATTTCCAATGAAATGGGTGAATCAGTGGCAACACTAGAAGATGCCTCCATCTTGTTCTTCAAGTCCAAGTACTGCTTCTTTTTAATTCCTACCTTTGCAATAATTTCTTTTACTATCTTGCTGACTTTTCTCTTTCTTGTTACTTTCTCTTGTTCTTCTCTAACTTTTCATATTTTTCTCTATATGTACCCCATCTTTCTTGAGTGGGATCCTTTTTTGCTGCTAATACATGTTCTACTTGCATAGATAGTACTTCAGCACTTACCTCATATCCCATAGGATAACACCATTTGGTTCTAGGCTCAACTGCCTCAAAACAGACACAATCAGTTTCAACCATGAAACAGATAGTGTCCTCATACTTTTCTACTAGGCTTTCAAGAATTCTATATCTTTCTTTCATCTACCTTTGCAAGATCTTAATCATGCCAAATAGTTCTCCATCAATCCAATCCTTTTTCTGTCTTCTATAATACTCTGAGATTTGTAGACCAGTGGGTTCATTATTTTTCCATGCTCTAGGATGCATACTAGGAAAATTGTGAATAATATGAAGGTACATGTGAATTAGTAGTGACCCAAACCTAAATGCCTTTGATTTGTCCTTCTTAATGACCTTAACATTTTCCAAAAACTGTTGTGCCAGAACTTCACAAAGGTTGTACTGCTTGTTTTCTTTAACCATTCTGTAAGCCATCATGACAACTCCAGTTGATACAGAATTGAGTCTGGAACTATGGAACAATTTGTAGCCAATAAGCATTGCTACCAATCTGCCATCTTGAAGGTATATATCATTTACAGTCACAGCCCTCTTGTCCCATTTGGAGTGTGTGAGGGTTTCAGCATCCTTTCTTAGACTTTTCTCACTAATAGGTAGGGCTCCTTCATTGTCAAGTCCTTTGATATCATGAATCAGTTGAGCACATATCTTTACTGGTTGATCTCCTATCCATAGGAGCTGATCATGAACTCTACTTAGAATGATCTTGAACCATTTGACTTCCGTGAATTCAGTGAGACGGGTTAACTTGAGTATTGGCAGGTCTTTCAAATGTTTGAATTTGTCTATCAAAGACCCATTCACATCTAGCATACCATTCAACTCATAGAAGATGTTGACCTCGCCAATAATTTCATACTTGTAGTGTATGTATTCCCTAATATCCTCTACATGCAACACACCTACGGGGGTTTGGGAAAATGCCCCTTCGGGATCATCCTCACAGGATTTGTATGGATGCCTTTTGAACTTATACCTAGGTTTTTCAACTACATCGTAGATTACTAGTGCATCCATGAATTTCAAAGAGATTAGGTCTAAATACCTTAAATGCACACAAATTTGATGCTTGTCTTTACACAAGCACAAAATCTCTCTGCTAGATTACTGCTTTGTCTTCACACTCCTACTCTCCTTAGTCGGTGATCAAAAAGTGGTGGAGAAATGAAGTTTTGTAAGTCTTTTATTCATCGCAAGTTGAGTGTGACCATTAAACTCTGGTAGCTCAACTTCACATGTCATTTGATCAATCCAAAACTCATGAACATAGAAGATGAATCTTCAAGTGTTTTGATCTCATCCATAGATTCACAAACATCTGTACATATCATACATAAGCTTGCATGAGCTTATTCCACTCATACAGGGGTTGGATATTTTTTGTTGTCTTCATCCACTGCTCCCCATGAGGCCATGAGGCCTTTTAGGTTGATGCCTCAAAGAATTCATCATGTGAAGACACAACATCACAAGTTGTCTCTCCCTGAACCACAGCCTTATTTAGAACTTTTACTTGCCATATCTTTTAATTCTCTGATTTCTTTTTTTCACTTATGTAATCATTTAAGCTTTTACCACTATCACTAATATTTTTCCTTATGACTATAGGTGGTGGTTTTTCTAGTTCAATGAATCTTCTTGGTCCTCTTCTGTTGTTATCTCCATTGTATCTATAAAACTTCATAATGTGACCTAGATTATTGCATTTGTAATAGATGGGTGGTCCTCTTCTATCTTGACTGGTCTGCAGCTTACAAGATCTTGCAGTGTGTCCAAAATTATTGCATTTCTGACATGTAATCTTGGCTATACTTTCTTCTCTAATATAGTCTTGCTTATACCTAGATTGATTAGGTTTTCTAAAATCTACCTTTTTGTGTCCATATTCATAGCAATTAAAATAGTAGCTAGTAAAGGGTTTAGAATTACCATTACTTCTGCAATCTCTTTTCATGTGACCAACTTTTTTGCATCCAAAACATCTACCTCTGAAGGGTCTGAATTGTTCTCTATAATCTTCATTTGTAGGTCTTTCATTTGGAATAGATTTTTCTTCCTTCCTGGCTTCATTTGGTTCTTCTTGAGTTCTTGAACTTCCAACTTCATTTGGTCCACTTGTGTTACCTTTAGTTCTTTGTTCATTATTCTTGTCATTTCTTATGTGTAACTCCTCAATAAGTAGTATGGCTTGAGTGAGTTCACCTTTGATGATCTAATTGTAGTTATCCAATTCTTGATATTTATCTTTGTAATGCTCAAGTTTAGTCTTCATAATATCTATCTAAAGGTTGGCTTGTTTTAGTGACTCTTCAACTTTATTTCTTTCATTTTTCTCATTCTGAATCTCCTTGATCATCAAGAGATTGATTTGTTCTTTTTCTTACTCCAGCATCTTTACTTTATCTGATGTGTCATTGTCAGAACTTTCTTTGATTTTCTCCATAAGGTCTTGTCTCTAATCTTTTATAGGCACAAGTTGTTCTTTAAGTTTCCTCATGAAACCTTCTACTCTTCTTAATTTGAATTTTAGTTCTCCATTTTCAGCTTTCATCTTATCCAGACCTTCAAGTGCAGCTTCAAAGTTTACTTGAAAGTCTTCTAAATCTATTCTAATCTCCCTTAAGCTGTTAAGCTTTCTCTCAAAGGGGCAATGGCTCTGATACCAATTGTTAGGATTGGGTAATCCTGAGAGGGGGGGTGAATCAGTATTACAAAACTTTATTTGTAACTTTAAACAATTATAAATAATCCAAAGTAATTCAAAAATGAAAAGAGCATATAAGCATAACACATTACTCATGACACCATGATTTGTTCTCGAGGAAACCCTGATTAAAGGGAAAACCCCAGTGGGGATGGCACCCACAAATATGCACTAAAGTATAATGTCCCTGTTAAGAGATCTAGCCCTGTTAGGAGCTGATTGTTACATAGTACATTTTCTTGCTAGAGGATTACAAAAACCCTATTAGGGGCATACAAAACACCTAGTTAAAGGTGGTGAGCACACTACTCTTACAATCAATACTATCCCAAAATAGTTCACAAAAGGGGAACAATACAAGCACTTATCTTGCTTAGATAGTTCCAGTCATAGCTCTTCCTCCTACTGATCTCACATTTGACTTTTGCTATATTTTTTGCAAACATATAATTATCTCACATCTTTTCTTTCACAAGAGCAATCTATATTTATACACAATTATCCTTCCAGCCGGCTCCACAAATGGCATACTAAACATAGTAAAAACTTGTGTAAATGATATAATTAGAGTTGGCACTCTTATATTACCAAAGAGTTGGCACTATAATTTATTTACCTATCTTAGCACGTTATCATATCCATCATGCTTTCCTTAATCATTGCAACTGTTCATGTACCTTGATGTACTATTTTGTTGTCGTCGCATACCTTCCAAACATTGTATCTCATACACCAGCTATCCAAAACTTATGCGATCTTAACTAAAGTAATTAAATATACCAAAAGACCTCTACTTAACTTCTCAAGCCATAATACCTTGTATGTCTCCATCACTATCCAAAACTGTGGCAGTGTACCTTGTTTTCCTGATTCTGGACTTAGTCATTTTCATGACTGTGAATCCAGTGGCAATCTCCACAACATGTGATCATACTTATCATAAGTGTTGCCATAAATGAAAACACTTATAGGATTTCCAATACTCCAAATCATCACATGCCAACACTATTGATGGCTCATTACTTCGTACCTTCTTCTCTGCTCTTATCTTTCAACTATCTGCCATACTTAGCGATCACAACTTGACCAGCTATAAGTATCTTTCTCCAAATGATTTAATCAATTTGGCCTATTCAAACTTCCTTGAAATCATATTAGAGAAACAATATAACTCTTCAACAACATCTCCAAAGGCTATACTAAGCACACAACACTAATTAGGACCATGCAACTCCATATGAGTAGACGCGTCACTTCACACTATCAGCTCCACTAAATTAACTGATACTTTCTTCTCATCTTGAAATACATTATGCACTCATAAAAAAACATTCTTAACTCTTCTCCAAACACTAATCCAAATGCGCATATCCAAATGATAGGTGCAACTACTACAACACTAAAAACAATGTCAGCTCCATCAAATAAACTCAAGAAACTATAATTGTCAACTAGAAACATCATAACTCCACCTGTACTGCACAAATGACTCTACATCCATGAACATAGCTTCACTACCATGTCTAAAAAAAATATATAAATGTGCAAGGCTCCATCACAACTGTACTGTAATTCACATAAAGAACTCTTCCTGGGACCTGTTAGGAACACTTACTGATACAAACAACTGTATTACTATCTTCACTCAGAATCAACCTCTGCATCTATGATATCATGCTGATAACATATCTAGGAAACATATACTCAAGGCTCTCTCCCTCGGGCTTCCATGCATGTTTCTTACCATATGTTGTCATCAATGATAAACATAAAGCCAGCACTGGCTTGCTAGCAAATCTCCAACAATCTCCCCCTTTGGCATTGATGGCAACATATGTAATGAAAAACACCACCAATCCAAATGTACAGTTATTTTATAACATTCTCCATTTCCTCAACAAAACTCCCCTAAAGATGAATCCTCCATCTACTATTGAATGCTTTGAATATCAACTGTTGTATCCTCTTATTGTTTTGTTTCTTCTTGCTAAATACTTACTCCCCCTTTCTACAACTATTTTGTTTTTCATGACTATATACTTACTCCCCCTTTGACATCAATGGAAAAGGGCACCAAACCAATTAAGCATCGATACTACTCCTAAAGTAGAGTATTCAACCATTCATCAGTCACTAAAGACTGATGCACTCCTGCAAACTCTAATCAGATTCAGGGAAGGGAATTACTCCCAGCTTCTCCCTGAGATACTCAAATGTATCCTTAGGTAAAGGCTTTATGAATATGTTTGATAGCTGATCTTTTGTGCTCACATAGTCCAATTTTACTTATTTCTCTTCAACTTTCTCTCTTAGGAAGTGATATTTTATCTCAATGTGTTTTGTCTTTGCATGCATCACAAGGTTCTTTGACATATGGATAGTGCTAGTGTTATCACAATGAATAACAATAGGATAATCAATCTGAATTCCAAAATCCTCTATCATCTGCTTGATCCACACAATTTTAGAACAATTTAATGTTATTGCTACATACTCTACTTCTGCTATGGGCTGAGAAATACAATTTTGCTTCTTACTTGTCCAAGTAACAAGTCTATCTCCAAGAAATGTTTCTCCTCCTGAGGTACTCTTTCTATCATCCACACAACCTGGCCAATCTGCATCTGTATACACATGAAGTTATACATTCTCTAAATTAGGATACCATAAACCATAGTCTATAGTTCCTTTCAAATATCTAAATATCCTCTTTACTACCATAAGATGACTTTGTTTAGGTTATGTTGCAAATCTTCCAACTATACCAACTGCATTAGAAATATCAGGTCTAGATTGAGTAAGATATATGAGTTTACCAATCATAGACTTATATAGGGTTATGTCTACTGCTGTTGAATAATCTTCTTTTGAAAGCTTGCATCTTGTTATCATAGAGGTACTTACTAGCTTGCAATCATCCATCTTGAACTTCTTCAATATCTCTTTCACATACTGAGACTGATTAATGAAAATAACTTTGTTTGTCTACTGCACATTCAGTCCCAAAAAGTACTTGATAGGTCCAATCATGCTCATCTCAAATTCACTCTGCATCTCTTTAGCAAATTCTGCACTAATCTTGTCATTACCATCAAAAATAATGTCATCAATAAAAATAGTAACAAGTAGTAATCCATCAGGTGTCTCTCTTATGAATAAGTTACAATCTGATGCTCCTTTCTTGAATCCAATCTTAGTCAAGTAACCATCTGATCTTTCATACCATGCTCTAGGGGCTTGCTTAAGTCCATAAAGGGCTTTCTTCAATCTGCATACCATATCAGGTTTGTTTGATATAGTAAATCCTTTAGGCTGCTCTATGTATACTTCTTCCTTCAACTCTCCATTCAGGAATGCTGACTTGACATCCATCTGATATACTTTAAAGTCTTTGAATGTAGCATAGGCTAGAAATAACTTTATTGCTTCCAATCTTCTTACAAGGGCAAATGTGTTAGAATATTCAATTCCTTCTCTTTGCGCATATCCTTTACATACTAGTCTTGCTTTGTTTCTTACTATTGTACCATCTTCATTCATCTTGTTTCTGAATATCCACTTGGTTCCAATCACATTCTTATCACTAGGTCTAGGGACCAGTTCCCATGTATCATTCTTAATTATCTGGTCTAGCTCTTCTTTCATTACTTCATGCCAATCTGAATCATTACATGCATCTTCAACACTTAAGGGTTCAATCTATGAAAGTAAGCATACCTCTTCATTAGTTGTTGAGCTTTTTGCTTTTGATCTTGTCATAACTTTATTGTTCTGATCTCCAATGATATCTTCCTTTGAGTGGTATCTAGATGTGAATTTAGGAACATTAGGTGTGACTCTCTCATCTGTCTTATGTGATTCTTCTTCACTTGTTTTAAAGTCATTGAACAATACATCAATGTTGTCATACATCTCATCAACAACTATTTCTCTATTCATAGGACTAGGTTCTTCTTCAATCATAGGTGCATAATCATGATATCTCTCTTGAATCATAAACTTCTCATCAATCTTTACATGTGCATTTTCAATAATCTTCTTCAATCTTAAGTTAAAACATCTATAAGCTTTTCTTTTAGTAGAGTAACCAAGAAAAATACCTTCATCACTTATTGCATCAAACTTTCCTATAGCTTCATCTCTCTTGATGTAGCACTTTCTTCCAAAGATTCTGAATTATTTTACTATAGGTGCATTCCCAAACCATATCTCATAGGTGTCTTGTCTGCGCCTAGACTTGATTGAATTCTATTGATTGTATAGATTGTAGTATTGACCGCATCTCTCCAATAGATGTGTGTGACCTTTCCTTTAATCATGATGGTGTGTGCTATGTCAAGTATGATCCTATTCCTTCTTTCTGCAATTCCATTTTGTTGAGGGGTTCTAGGTGCACTTAGTTGTCTCTTTATCCCATGTTCTTCGCAGTACTCATAAATCTGTTAGTGGTGAATTCTCTTCCTCTATCTGATCTCAGACATTTTATCTTTAATCCAAACTCATTTTCAACTTTAGCTTTGAATATTTTGAACTTCTCAAATTCTTCTAATTTTTCTTTTAAGAATGTAACCCACATCATTCTATAATAATCATCAACAAACAAATTAAAGTACCTTTCACCATAGTATGATCTTGTTTGAGTTGGTCCACATAGATCTGTATGCACTAGATCCAATTTGTTCTCTGCCAAATTATGCTTGCTTCTAAATGAATTCCTCACATGCTTTCCCATCACACATTCCTTGCATATTGTATCAACTAGTTTTGCAATTCTAGGAAGGTCTCTTTCTGCCTTTACATTGCTTATCTTTACTATGTTGTCAAAATTGATGTGACATAGTCTTTTGTGCCATAACCAACTATCATCTACTTTAGAAAAAAAACAACTTGCTTCTAAATTAAGCTGAAAATGATTACCTTTTGTCTTTGAACCTAATGCAATCATTTCTCCTTCCTTGTTATTAATGATGCATTTATTTTTTTTGAATTCTAACTAATATCCTTTGTCAAGCAACTATCTAACACTTAGTAGGTTGTACTGCAAACCATCAACATAAGGAAAATCATCAGTGTTGTTCTTTCCATCCAAGGTGATAGCTCCTCTACCTATGATAGGTTTAGGAGTGTTGTCTACAAATCTAACCATGTTGCCTTTGTACTTATCCGAATGTACAAATCTATCTTTGTCTCATGTCATGTGATGTGAACAACCGTTGTCAATGATCCAATTTGTTCTGATGTCTGCTTGTGAGATCAATGCTAACTCTTGTGCTTTCTTTTCATCTTCAAGGTCCATTTCATCAAACATTTTCTCCTTATCTTCAAGAGCAATGAATCCAATTTCATCTTTTGTTGAATCTTCATCTGATACTCCATCACCAGCATAGTAACATTATTTTGTATACTTAGGCTTGTAATTAGTTTTGAACTTATTGACTCTTGTAGGACACTTAGAAGCAAAGTGACCAATCTTGTTACATGAAAAGCATTTGAATGGTAACTGACCTTCATATTTTCCTTTTCCTTTCATTTCTTTCTTATCAATCATAGCAATGAAATCATCTAGTGCTTTCTCTTCATCATCATCATCAAAATTACCAGAAGTGTTCAAGGATTTCTTACCATGGACTGAAGCTTTGAAGGTTGTCTCACTTTTAGGCTTTGTCTTCAAACTTGATATCTTGAATGCTGAAATCTTTCTTATTAAGGTCTCTCTTTTGAAGTCTTTTGAAAATTTCATAGTCTCATCTAGGATGTTTATCTTGCTCTCATATTCTGGTGTCAATGTAGTCATCAACTTATCCGTTATGTCTTCTTCTAAAATTTCTCCACCATTGTTTCTGATTTCTGCAACAACTTCATTAATCCTTTGATTGTAGGCTCTAATGGTCTCTTTAGGTAGCATCTCCAATGTATTTTACTTTTTCTTCCATGTCTTTCTATGTGCATTCTTGGCTTGGACATCTATTTCAAACATGTCTTCTAGATACTTCCATATCTTGTAGGCTTTATCTACATTCTTGATCTTTGAAAACTCACTGTTAGACAAGGCACTGATAAGGGCTTCTTTGGCAATAGCAGTTTGAGTTAACATCTCCTTCTTCTTAAGAGTTGCATCTTCCTTTGCAAGATCTAATAAAGAGGGAATCTGAACTTCTTTAGTAGCTACTTCAAAAATCACAAAGGCAATGCACTACAAATGTGTCATCATTTTGTTCTTCCAATCTAGATAGTTTTCTTCATCAAACTTAGGACTTTCTTTTCTAATGAACTCCATCTTATCAACCTCAAGTTGTTAAAATTTTTCTCCAAGGCACTTGGCTCTAATACCAATTGTTAGGAATAGTCCCAAGAGATAACTTAGAGGGGGAGGTGAATCAATTATCTACAAGATTCAATTCTTTAATCAATTAAGTATGGAAGAACATTAAGAATAAACACAATATAAGAAAACTTAACACAATGCCACAATTTTGGTTACGAGGAAACACAAATAGGTAAAAACCCCAGTGGGAATTAGCACCCACTATAAACTACACTAGTGTATAATGATCCCTTATAGAAGATCTTACAACCCTATTAGGAGTTGATATTTACAATGCATTAAGTACAGTGACCAAGTCAAAGGTCAGACCCTGTTAGGAGTCTTTTATAATTATCCCTATTAGGGGTGAGGACACACTATCTGGGAGCACACTGCTCAAAGGGGTGAAGGTTGCAACCTTCTATTTAACAAATACACACTATATCTGGATCTTGGTGAACTATAAGTTAGACCTGCTATCTGGATTAGTTCCAATGAATATCATACACTCTTCTTTGTCACATAGACCTTCTACTGATGGCTCATTACTTCGCACCTTCTGCTCTTCTCTTATCTTTCAACTATCTACCATACTTAGTGATCACAACTTGACTGGCTATAAGTATCTTTCTCCAAATGATATAATCAAGTCGACCTATTAGAACTTCCTTGAAATCATATTAGAGAAACAAATATAACTCTTCAACAACATCTCCAATGGCTATACTAAGTACGCAACACTAATTAGGACCATGCAACTCCATATGAGTAGATGCGTCGCTTCACACTATCGGCTCCACTAAATTAACTAATACTTTCTTCTCATCTTGAAATATGTTATGCACTCATAACCAAACATTCTTAACTCTTCTCTAAACACTAATCCAAATGCACATATCCAAATGATAGGCGCAACTACTACAACACTAAAAACAATGTTGGCTCCATCAGATAAACTCAGGAAACTGTAACTGTCAACTAGAAACATCATAACTCCACCTGTACTGCACAATTGACTCTGCATCCATGAACATATCTTCATTACCATGTCTATAACATAAATATAAATGTGTAAGGTTCCATCATAACCGTACTACAATTCACGTACAAAACTCTTCCTGGGACCTGTCAGGAACACTTACTAATACAAACAACTGTATTACTATCTTCAATTAGAATCAACCTCTGCATCTATGATATCATGTTGATAACATATCTAGGAAACATATACTCAAGGCTCTCTCCAATAGGCTTCCATGCATGCTACTTACCATATGTTCTCATCAATGACAAACATACAGTCATCATTGGCTTGTTGGAAAATCTCCAACAAGGTCTACCCCTAATCCCCTCCTCAATATAGCTGACTTTTACAAGCTAGAGGCTAGGACGCTTGAAATGGAAAATAGGGTATCTGGCATTGAAAGCACCCTTAAGGGAATTGTGGATCAAATTTTCCAAATTCTTAAAACCTCTAATGAGCACATAAAGATACTTATTTCCACAATGGAGGCTAGCCCCTATGATAAAGCTAAGGTGTAGAGAACTGATGAGCCAGAGGTTACCCTAGAGCTGGGGCCAGGGATGAGAACCATATCAAGCATGAGGAAAAGAGTTGATATGGCCTCCCTAGAATATTTGACCTAGATCAAGGAAGTTTCTAAAAAAATAGATCAACTAGAGGTGTAGGCTACTAACTTGCTCGAGAACATGTCTTGAGTTGTTTCTCTCATGTTTTGTTTGCTACTTTTGGTGTTGGTCCTCTTCCTATCCTTTTCTAGTTGTCTTTTGTTTGATGGCCCTGTTGTTGGCCTTATTTTGTTGTGTGTCTGATCTTTTTCTTGGAGCTTTAATGTAATATCTTAAGCTTTGTTTAGAATTTCAAGAACCCTTCAAAACCTATTTTACGTAATAAAAAACAATAGATCTATTTCTTCTCTCATGTATCCCATTCTGTTGTGGAGTCCTCGGTGTAGACACTTTTCTTTTATTTCCATGCTCTTTACAAAAGATAGTAAATTCATCAAAGATAAATTCACCTCCTCTATCAGATCTCAAACACTTTAGTTGTTTACCTGTTTCCTTCTCAACTCTAGCCTTATACCACTTAAACATTTAAAATGCATCAGATTTTTCTTTTAGAAACATAACTAACATCATTCTTGAATAATCATCAACAAGAAAAACAAAGTATCGATCTCCATAATAGCTTTGAACTTTCATAGGACCACAAAGGTCAATGTGAACCAATTCCAAAATACCATTTGTAGAATAAGATTTTCTTAGAAAAATTGACTTGGTCATTGATGGGGCAATAATTTGTCTTTGTTTTATGATACTTTTATGCTTTGTTCTTAACATTTCCAAAACACTTGATATGTCTTTTCAGTATTTGAACTTATAAACATGTTATAAGTGTAGTCAAACAATCAAAACACATGGTTAGATAGTAGTTGATATACTTTTTCAAATATTTTACATATGTTGTAGTATTTCATATAATTTTTTGAATGTATGTTCTAATAGTTGGATTAAGTTGAATGGTTGAATACTTTAATATATATGCATTTGCTACTAACATGCTAGTGAAAGAGGAGCAACTGAAGAGTGGATTGACAAACATTGATGAAGAGCAAAGAAGACTCAGTCACGATGAGGAAAACCATTATGATAACATGGGAAATGCCTAATAAATTGAAGGAATGATCATTTTAGGAAATATAGGAACACTCTTACGCTATATTTTCTCTGTGATCAATATTTTGTTGAAGTGGTTATGTAGCCTTTATGATATTCTATTGTGGACTGTTGCATTCTACTTTCTTTATGGTGTGAATTAGTTAGACCTGATTTTTTATGTTTAAACAAGTATCAATCCTTTATATAAAGGGATATGATTGTTAGAGATCAATTTAGACACATGGTTGTGTTATTTTTTATGATCTGAAGCAAGATTAATTTTCCAGTTCTGTGTGTTATTTTATGATAATGTAATCAATTTTCTGGAAATACAATGAAGGAGTGATTTTGAATTATATTTTGTGTCAGTAGCTAGAAGAATCCAACCAAGAGGGCCCACTTGGGAGGTGGATTAGAGTAGATTAGATTAAGTAGTTTAAGCATTTACAGCAATTCAAGTAGAATTCACTGTTCTTTCCTATAGTACTATACACTGTGTATGTTCTTGAAACACTTGAAGAGATGATCATTATGAATTCTTCGGGTTGAAAGAATAGGTTAAGATTGAAATTATAGTTGTCAACATCATTTTCATTAAGTATTTGTGTGTGTTTACTTTCCTACAGAAATCGTGTAAGTTTTTTTCATGTATTTTCCTTCCTACAACTTAAGAAAAATGACTCCATAAGAGACTTAGTGCACAAACTATTTTGTCCCATTTCAAGTATACATCCCTGGATTGATAATTTAAATGCACTTCATGATAGAAAAAATGATACTTATTTTGAATATACTATTCCTAGGAGAAGCCTTGGCATGATTATTATTACCTATTATGTGGATGTTCATTTTTGGCATCGTTGTCAAGGATGGTGTCAAGATGAGACCCTTATTGAGTCATTTTAGATAGTTTCTTGTTTTCTAGATAATAGTTGTAGTCCTAAACTTTCTTCACAAGTTTTCCAAATTACCTGCATGCATCGAAGAGGAAGAAGATGAGATGTCTATGACAGATTCCTTCACAGAGAACCCATTAATCTAAATGAAGAATCTGAAGAAGTTGAATTACCTTTTGTTGATGCAAGTCTTGAATTTCCTTCAGCATCATCATTTGTAGAAGACCCTTTTGATCCATTTGATCTTTGACCTTTTGCTGAAATTTTGGCCAGTTTTCTTAATAATTCCACCACAAGTATATATGTTTCTAATAATCCTTTGGTTGTTGTCACTTCCTAGTCTTAACTTCACTCCCAAGTACCTGCAGTGATGGAACAACCTATCTTTCCATTCCCTCCTCCTAGCCTTATAAATAATGCTAATCTCAAGAACATACCCACTGCTACACTTCCAAAGTTCTATGGTCTAATCATTAAAGACCTTGACACCTTTCTATTTGAGTTTGACATTCTTTATCAAAGTTTTGATTACAATACTGATAATCACAAACTCAATTTGTTTCCAACAATGTTAAAGGAGTCATCTTTAAGATGGTTTATGGGATTAGGGGATAATACAACAACCGATTGGAATGGGATGCAGACTTTGTTTCTATAGAAGTATAAAGAGTATTGTAAAGGGGTCGACTTGAAGGGGGATGAATTTTTTTGTATGTCACAAAAAGAAGATGAAACTCTAGAAGATTACATTTCATGCATCATGTATAGTTTGCAGAAGAATCCTCAGCATACATTGCAGGAGGAATCGCAAAAACTCATTTTCTTGAGGGGAGTATACGACAATTGTCGTGAAGCACTAGATCTTATGGCTAGAGGAGACATTTCTCAATCTTTCTGGGATGATGTTAAAAAAATTTGTCTTAATTATTCAAGATCATCAATGAAGAAAGGAAGAGGATTTCGACCCACACTTGCTAAAGGGAATGACTCTGGTATCTCTAAGATGGAAATTTCCAACCTGTTGTCATATTCCAAACAAGATATTATCAATGATGTTGCTACACACTTGGACATAATGTAGGCCAAAAAGAAGCATGAAGATGATGGGGCAAAGCTAGTTGAATATTGCCCTCACTTTCAGTAGAAAAAGAAGGATTTTCGAGGCAAGCTAGTAGAGAATTTGGAGACCTAACACCTTCCTACTGAGTTCAAGAAAATAGGAGAGGACGAGCAAGTATTCTTTGTTGCTCAACATCTTCCATGGGCCTCAAGACAAGGTATGACTCAAGACCCTTTGTAGTCTTTAATCCTTATAGTAACCAATGAAAGAACTAGAATTTTCAATATCCTTCTCAGCATTCCCAACCTTCTTTGAATAATGCATGGCCTAATACTCAGTAGAACTAGTGGTTTAATTCACAACAAACTCAATGGCCATAGCCTCAAAACCAATGGCAGCTACCATAGGGGAATTGGAAACCATATAACTAGTGGAAAGGACCCCAAAAATGGCCTAATAAAACTTATGGTTATCAATCATTACCACCTCTAGTGCCTCAACCTTCACTCATGCCATCTCCTATAGCCACAAGTCCTCTGCCAAGGCCAATGCAATTACCTACTTAGCCATAACCTAATCCTAACAACAAGCAACAACAACCTATTTATTCTACTAATTCTCAATAGTACCCTACCTATGCATTAGAAATAACTAATATTCATGTAAGATCTGGCACTACTTTACCTGCACCAAAACCTCATGTTATTACAGAAGTTCCAAACCATCCTGTAGCATCAGTACCACTTCTAGAAACTACTTTTCCAAATATACTAGTCCCACCAACTAATACACCAAGTCAAGTTGATGTTCATACACTAGTTAATCCTCCTTTTCCTCAAAGGATTAGAGTTGATAAATATGTGCCCCACAATGAAACACCATTTGATATTCTTGATCAGTTGAAAAATATGCATATTCAAATTCAAATTCAACTCGTTCAAGCTATCAAAGATGTTCTTGTCTATGGGAAATCCATTAAAGAAGCTTGCCTCAAGAAGCCTAGACATAAGAAAAAGGATCCCCAAATAGTACATGTCATTACTCAACTTGCACATATTATGTTGGGTAAGAAATTCATTCCAAAGTACTCTGACCCTGGAAGTCTAGTTGTTGATATTATAATTAATGGTCAGTCTATGAAAAATGCTTTAATAGACTTGGGTACTGGTATTAATGTTATGACTAAGGATATCATGTAGAGACTGAGTATAGAGGGATTGAGAACCACTCCAATAGTCTTACAACTTGTAGATAGTTCCACTATCACCCCAGATGGAATAATAGAGGATATATTAGTTACATTGGATTCGTGGGAATATCCTGCTGACTTCATGATACTATCACCCAAGGTAACACTTGTTGGTTACCCAGTCATCCTTGGATGACCTTGGTTAACCACATCTGACGCTAATATCAGTTTTCATTCAAGTAACATGACAATTTTAGATGGCCAATCAATTAAGAAGTGAGCATTATATCCTCCAGCCCAACCTGAACCAAATTTAAGTAATCCTATTTGGCCAAATCTGGGAGATAAGATAGAAGAGCTTAACTCTATTTCTCAACTGATGATGTTACACAGAAAATATTTCCTAAAACTTCAAGAAGATTATGATGTGATTTAAATCATCTTACTAATGATTGCGTCACAGTAAAAGATATCTCTAAAAGCTCTGTTCTTAAGTTGTCTACCTATGAGGACTATTTTCTACTCGTGGAACCTAATATTATCCATCAATTACTACCCTATGAGATATCCACAACTCCTATACCTAAAGTATCAATGCTTGAATTGACAACAAATGTGGAGCTCTCACCTGGTCACAACCTGCACGTCAACAATTAACATTGTTAACTCAACTCCTTTGTAAACATGAAAAAGATTTTTCTTGGGACTATGGAGATATGAAAGGATTGAGTCCAAAACTCTATACACATATAATTTACATCAATGAAGCAAGTTTACCACTCCACCAACCTCAAAGAATAATTAACCTAGCCTTGAGAGAAATTGTAAAGACTGAGTTGTAGAAACTATTGAATGCTAGTTTTATTTACCCCATATCAGACAGTAAATGGGTTTCCCCTTTGGTAATAGTACCTAAAAAGGGATTTAAATGAAGAATATGTGTAGATTACAAAGAACTAAAAATGCTACAAAGAAAGATCATTTTCCCTTGCCATTAATTGATCAAGTTATAGATACCTTAGTTGGTAAAAAGTACTTTTCTTTTCTTGATGGATATAGTGGATATAACCAGATTAGCATTTCTCCAGAAGACCAAGAAAAGACAACATTTACATGTCCTTGGAGAACATATGCCTATTATGTGTTACCTTTTGGTTTATGTAATGCTCCAGCTACTTTTCAAAGGGTTGTAATTAGCATCTTTGTTGATATTTTATATGACTGCATGGAAATCTACATGGATGATTTCACCACATTTGGTGTTACTTTTGAAGAAGCTTTGGAGAACATAGAAAAAGTGTTGATCAAATGTAAAGAGCACAATATATCCTTGAACAATTAAAAATATTTCATGATGATGCAAGGAGTTGTGCTATGACACTTCATCTTAGAAGCTGGAATATAAGTGGACCCTACAAAAATTGAGGTAATTCTTACATTTCCTACACCTACAAAACAAAAAGATGTTAGATCCTTTTTAGGACATGTTGGTTATTATAGATGTTTCATTAAAAATTTCAGTCAAATATCCAATCTACTATACACATTTCTTAAAAAAGAGTCTGAGTTGACATGGACACCAGCCTATGAGGAATATTTCCTGCAGCTCAAGTCCCTTCTGACAACAACACCAGTGCTTAGAGGGCCTGATTGGTCTTTATCTTTCCATATTCATATTGATGCTTCTGATTATGTAATAGGAGCAATCTTAGGTCAGAAAGCCAATAAGTTGGAGAATGTCATTTACTATATCAACAAGATTTTACATGGATCAGAGCTAAATTATACAATCACTGAAAAAGAATTGTTGGCAATTGTCTATGCTTTGAATAAATTATGTCATTATGTAATAGGATATCTAATATTTTTCATACTGACCATGCAGCCATAAAATATCTTATGAACAAACATGCCATTTTAGGCAGGTTAGCAAGATGGCTTTTTCTATTACAAGAATTTGATCTAACAATTATTGACAAGCCAAGTAAAGCTAATGTTGTGGCTGATTATTTATCAAGACTCCAACATGATGACATTGACACTTATGTGATAAATGATACATTCCCTGATGTGCATTTGTTTCATATTGTTGTCAAAAGCCCATGGTATGTTGATAAAGAAAATTACCTTACAGTTGATAGGATGCCTACACATTTTTCTCCTAAGGAAAGGAAATTGCTCATTGAGAAAAGTTTTTAATTTTCTTGGATTGACAATATATTGTTCTATATTGGTCTAGACCAAGTCGTGAGAAGGTGTGTACATGAAGATAAAACTTATGACATCCTCCATGCCTTCCACGATGAGCCTTGTGGAGGACACTTTGTAGCTAAAAGGATAGTTATGAAAAAATGAACAACTGGTTATTATTAGCCTACACTTCATAAAGATGCAACAAACTATACCAGGAAATGTGATAAATGCCAACGGATGGGTCATCCTACAAAGATAGATGAAATGCCTCTACATCCACAAGTGGTTGTCTCACCATTTGACAAATGGGGCATGGATTTTATTGGTTCTATAGACCCACCATATAATGTTAAATCATACATTCTAGTATACATAGACTATGTGACCAAATGGGTTGAAGTAAAGGCGATGAAACATGCACAAGACAACAAAGTGGTTGAGTTCCTGTATGAAGAAATATTTACCCATTATGGTGTGCCTAGAAGCAGGTAATAGATCAAGCACAATTTACATCCACCCTGATCACAACACTTATGAATGAATACAATATCAAACATAGGAAGTCCAATCCTTACCATCCTCTAGAAAATGGTCAAGTGGAAGTTACAAATAGAGAAATTGAAGCCATTCTCACCAAAATAGTTCACCTACCTCACCGAGATTGGAGTAGTCACCTTTCAGAAGCAATCTAGGCTTACAAAATAACATGGAGGAAAATAACAATATTCACTCCATTTGAATTGCTTTATGGGAAAACATCAATGTTGCCCATTGAATTTGAGCATAAAACATTGTGCACTTCCCTGAAACTGAACATTGATCTTCCTGCAGCACAACAAGACCGTCTTCTACACCTCAACTCTTTGGATGAGATGAGAAAATCTTCTTTGAAAAGAAAAAAGATAATCCAGAAATACAGGAAGAAGTGGCATGACTCCCACATAAAGAAAAAATGCTTCACAATACATTATTGGGTGTTATTATTTGATTCAAGGTTTCAATAAATTTCAGGCAAGCTACAAACACGATAGTTAGGACCCTATGAAATAGATCATGTCTTCGACAATGGAGCAGTACAACTGACAAAAATTAATCATGTTCACTTCAAGCTATCAGTAAATGGTCATAGACTTCATCTCTACCATCAGCCACAGACCAAGAATGAATTCTTGCAGCAATTTAGTGACACTACTCTAGAATCACAAAAGATACTACTTCCTATAGCCAAAGATGCAAACCTTCTTCCTACAACTTCCCCCTAATTTCCTTTAGGTATGCTCATAATAAACACTTCATTTTTAATGAAGTTCCTTTCTCCATTCACTTTCTAAATTCTTCTTCCCATCCCACTCCACTTCTCTACCTTCCATCCACACATCCTCCACATCATCACATTTTCTATTTTTTTGTGTTTTCAATAATTGCCACATTAGCAAATGTAGGCATTCTCAGTACTCATTCCTTTGATGATGATTACCACTCTCATCACCTTCTAGTGCATTTGGAAACATAATGACACATACAAATATTCAATATTTTCCAATTTTAGTATGTACATTTTGATTATTATATATAATACTATACATATTTATAATTTGGCATTATGCCAGTTTCCTACCTCATACTAAGTATGACAAGTGTGAACACTTGTCTTAATTTCATAGGGGGCGGGGACGTGTATTAATTTCTCCAAGTCACTATTTTTGTACCCATCATTCCTAGAGAGATTTTCTGTCAGTTCAAATTTGTACTTATATTATATTTTATTAAGTCCTTTTATTTTTCGCACAACTGTCATACCTCATTTTTTAAATAATCTTCAATTTCTAACTTGATGTAATCCTAGGATGACATAATCAAGTTATGAGGAAGTTAATTGCATTTAAAACTATAATTCATTGTCGTAAAGCATCATTATTATCATTTTTTTTTTAAATGTAACATAGAGATTGCAAGGTAATAAGTACTTTAAGGTGCAGTTAGGAGCTGAATTTTAGGGTATTTAAAAAGAGATTAGGAAATTGGGAAATTTTAGAGGCAAAAAAAAATTGGCATTAACAAATTGAAGAAATAATTTGAAGAAAGCATTTGGAACAATGGGAGGGAAGTTAATGTGTCATGAACCAGTTGTTCACACCATTCTACTCGCAGATGTAGAAGCAGTTTGGAGATTCCATGCTTGTGGATGGCTTGGGTATTTCTTAAAGTTGACAGAATTTGACAAGGAGGTAGCCACCCAATTTATGAACACCTTGTTAGTGATTTTTCTTGTAGGAACCCAACACACAAGCCCTGAATGCTTAATTGGAACTCTATGATTCATAAACTCCTAATTCTAGCAAGGAAAATACTAATTAACAAGGATAAAATCCTTCTTCACTTTGAGCTCCACTCACTTAGGCGGGTGTACCTAATTCAAACATGAATCTACATTTTATGATAACTTCTCTTTGACATAACCTCAACTATGTAGACAAAGATAGTGGATAGTTCTCAGAACCATAAGATATGGGAGTCAACACTCAACCGGTCTTATGCAAGATCCTCATTGCATAAGTGTTCTAAGGACTAGGAAAATGGCATAGGTGACAAGGATAAATCCTTCTTCTCTTTGATTTCAAGACTCGGGTAGGCTAACCTATGATTCATTCTTCAAAGAATCACTAACTGCACTGTATTTTGGAAATACAAATTGTAAACATTACATGCCCTTCAACAAAAAGTAAATGTTCATTGATTTTTAGATTTGATGGTGAAAGGTGCAATGACAAGCAATGACCAGTGCCTTATCAATTGGGCAATAGAGTCAAATAAAAGTAAATCCCTAGAAATCCTATGATTCCAAACAAAAAAAACCCAAATTAAGTGCCTTACAAATCATTCTCTCACTCCTCTACCTAGACATCAGATTCACATATACTGTTAAACTCTTAGAATTGTGCCAAAGATTTATTCACTCCTTGAGAGAAACTAAGAACACAAATTCATAGTCACCTTGTAACTAGCATATTAGAGTGCCTTACAAACTAATACACAAGAATTTAATGCAATACATATGAAGACATCACCAATAAAAGATTGGGATTCCACTATTTTTCATTCAAAAATCTCTAGTTCATTACAATCAAGAAACCATGAAAACCCCAAAAAATAAGGGCTCAAAAGCCAAAATAATACCTCTACAGTGCTAATTCCACCATCCTTAACAATGGAGAGAAAAAATAGAGATATAGGAAAAGGAAGTCAGTTACACAGAACTAACAGCTGTCCATTTTAGCCAAAATATCTCCAATATTCCTCCACACCTAATCTGCATTTGATCTTCAAACTGATTCTCTCCAACTAATCAATCATTTCCAACTAATTTGATTCCATTCCTCTCTAAGAAATGATTACATTATGTTCTGTGAAAAATCCATCATGAATGCTTCTCAGAAAATGCATAATAAAAACATTTCATTTAGACTATAGAGAAGACTATTGAGCTTATTTAAATCTGACTTTCACTTTATTTCCTGCACTTTTAACTCAAAATACACCAGACCTCACCATGTGTCACTCCCTTGTCCTGTAACCTACCTTGGAACAAACAAATTTGATCTAGATTTGTCATTTCTAGCTCACTGTAACAAACTCTGGAAAGAAAAAACCCTTAAAATTTTCAAATCATGGCCGCAATGGCTAACTAATCCAAGTTTAAAACATGGTCATAGATCCTATCCCTTTCCTGGCACATCAGATGATTCTCACTAATCATTAAACAGTCAACTAGGCTTTGGAAAATAATCAGACACATCATCTTTGTTGGCAACCAATCAAAAATAAACACCTCAGCACACCTGGCAACTGGACCCACTTTGACCTCGGCAAGCCCCTTAACTCTAAGTTATCTAGTGAACATGGAACTAAAGGCTTTCACCTAATCACTGAATAAAAACCTTAACCCTAGTCCGATGAGGAGATCACTTGAATGAAGCATTCGAGTGATGGCTAAATCTTTCTTTAACTCTGGGATATATCAAGCAAACACATGCCAGCCACCTGATCTTGTGCTTATCAATGGTCCATGCTGAGTCTCAAAGTCTTCAACCTTAACCACACTTCATTACGAGAACACATGACTAAGGCAATCGCTAGATCTCAGAACCTTTTACTTAACCGGGATCTTATCTTGAGATCACATGAATGAAGCATTCGCATGGTCATTGAGTCTTTCCTTGACCTAAGGTTTAATCTGGAGATCTAGCACCAACCGTTAGATCATGACTGAATCGACGAAGCATGTTCAATCTCCTAGTCCTCATCCTTAACTCAACTTCATCTGGCGATCCAACTACCAAAGCATTTGCTATATCACTGAAGGTTATCCTTACCCATGGTTAGCTCACAAGATCATGCAAATGAAGTGAATCTCTAAATCACTGAATATTTGGCTTGACCTTGGTTAGATCTTCAGATCACGCACCAGCCATTGATCTTTTCTTTCATCAATGGTTCTCGTTAAATCTTTGAGCTCTTAACTTAACTCATCCTCTATCTGGAAAACACATGACTAAAAGCTCCTCGTATTCTCTAAATGATTTGCTTAACCCTGATTATTTCACGTGATTCAGTGAATGCCTTATTCACCAAGTCATTGAATATTTCACTTAACTTAGGTTCCATTATGAGATTAAACATCGGCCATTTATCTTAGAAGCTATCTATGGTTGTCACTGAATCGCACAATGCTTTAAAGCTTGACCATTTTATCACAAGATTGAGTGAATTCCTTCATTCGCTAAGTCACTGAATGACTTAAGACTTAGCTATTATATCTAGAGATCACATGATTGAGGAAACCTTGCACTATAAACACCCTTGTCACTGAATCGCCAAATATATTTATCAGAACCGCCAAAATCTAGTGAGCAAGAGATAACCATTGTCGCTGAATCGCTAGATATATTTTCATCTACACAGTCCATCTTGAGATTAAAAGACCATGGTTGATCACCAAATGCATCAATGACTATCACTTGATCGCAGAATAATTTGTGACTTAGCCATTTCATTTGGAGATCTAGCGACTGAGGGAAACAAGACCACTCGCTAGATTGTTGAGTGTTTTCAACTAACTACCAAGAATTAAGTGAACACACAAACACTTCAGTCTCCAAATCATTGAATAGATACTTAACTCCCCAGACTTGGAAATAAGACATGTACAGAATGGGGACTTTTAGTGACTAGGAAAAGGTAATGAAGAAATAGATTTGGCTAGGGTTTTTTGTGGACTTAAACAATTTTAAAACCCTAGGACATAGATTTAGACCTATTTCTCAGACATTAAAAATGCTATATCTTTCAAGTTTTTATAATTAAGCACATGTGACCTTGGCTAGAGCTCGAACACATCTTTTACTATCCATGGCTAAGGGCGCAAGCCATAAAACATCACAAATTTTCTTCGTTGACCAAAACAAGTTGCAGAAGGACAAGGCAACTTCCTTAGGGTTTTGTAGGAATAGACCATTTTCATAGGATTTTGCATTTTTTAGGAAAATGGACTAACAGTGGCTCTATCTGGGGATGTATGCCTCTTGTAGGCATAGCAAGAATTCAAAATCTCTTGTTGTGTGTGTGAAAATTGTACCTGATCTGTAAACACAACACTCAGTAAAACATTAGAGGTTAGCAAAAATGAAATCGTGCAAAATTGAAAGCTAAACTAACCAAGTGATTTACTGCCTTCTAGTAGGTGCGAGATTGATGTTCTCAGATTGTAATCGAGATCAGTGACCTAGACGACACCTAAATGAAGGATTTGAATGCAATTGATCTAGATATGAGATTGAATGCAATTAAGCTATTTTTTTTTTGATATTTTCTATGCAATATGAATGATTAATCTGATATGAAATCTATGCTAGATGAAATTGATATGCTATGAATGCTATTGAAAATTGATATGCAATGCTAATCTAACAATTATATGCAATATCAATGCAAAAATAAGATTGATCTCACAAAGATGTCGATTCGCAAGAGCTTTGATTCTTCAATTCCAATTCTCCAACGTGATTGTGCAAAAATATGAGATGAATTATGAAGAGCTGAGCCTTGTTTTTATAGAAATCCAGGGCTTTGGAGGTGCATGAGAAAAAGCCATAAATCACTCAAATAACTCAGGTTGATTTTTGAGTTATTTTTAAATAAAGGATAATTAACTCACAAAAACATGCAAAAGCTAAGTTTTAACTCAAAATAGAGTTTAGCTTTAATTGATAATTGATAGTTGTCTGCTTTTATGATTGTACATGTTTTATTTATGAATTAATTTAATAATAAAGTGATTTATGCTCAACTTAACTACTTTTAAAAATAAAACAATTGATTTATGGGTTAATCAATTATTTAATCAAACTTTTATTAAAAACTATATTATTAAATAATGACAACTTGCTTTAATTAATTAAATAAGAATTTAATCAATTATTCATATGATATTAGATTTATTGTGGGTTAATCAATTATTTAATCAAACTTTTATTAAAAACTATATTATTAAATAATGACAACTTGCTTTAATTAATTAAATAAGAATTTAATCAATTATTCATATGATATTAGATTTATTGTCAAAATTAAATAATACAATTAATAATAGATATAATTAAATTTAATTACACAATTAAGTGGCAAATATTAAATCTAATTAATTAAATATGAAAATATTCAATTAATCAAACTTTAGGATAAATGTGATTTATTGCCAAATAATTATAAAATTAAAGATAATTATGATGATTAGGAATATTGCTAGGAATATTCCCTGATGCAGAATTTAAGATAATCAATTAGATTTGATGATGTTCAGATGTGCCTTAGGTTAGGACTTCGATGTCAATTTTGTTTGATTTGTCGATGTAGGAGGTTAATGAACTTATAGCCCATTTTTGGGGGTATTACACTTGTAGGCATAGGCATAGACTTAGACTATCATTATGTAATGCATTCTCATCAAATGAGCAACACTCACCTTGCATTACCTTTCCTCCAACTAACTTTATTGGATATGGAAGTTCAAATTCAACCATATCAAATTCTGAAAATGAGCTATCCTCAGCAAATTCCATTTCCTGGGCACATTCTTCAAACAAGGCATTAGAGACAACATAGAATTGTTTCTCATAAACATTTAAACAAAGAGTTGGCTAGTTCAGATCAATGTCTTCATCAAATAGCACATTAGTAACTTCACAAGACATGTCATCACATCCATCTTCACATACATCTTCAGCAGAGAAAGAAAATTCAGAATCTGAATCAGAACATGACTTACCACTGCTTTTGTCATCACATGAGAAATCGGTATTACAATCAACCATACCATCTTCACAAGTACCAAACAATGTACTCCATGATTTGTCTTCAATCCTAAAGACTCTATATCTAGCTTCATTACCATTAAAACACATAGAAGATTGAAAAGAAAGAATATATGTAGCATGAGAGAGCTCTTGTGATAAGGCATTAGAAACCAATTCACTCTCAATGCTATCCATGTTTCTACAATCTTGTTGTTGCAATTGCAGCAATAGTGACAAGTGTTCCTCATCCATGGATTCCTCACAGTCATCATTTATATCAACATTAGTTAATGAGAAGTCATTTTCATGATTATCATCATTGTACTTATGTAAATCATGCAAAGGGAAGGATGTATCTTCAACAATCCGAAAATGTTCATTACCTTCATAGGCTGAAAAAGATTCTAGCTCTTCATCAATTACATCTTCAGTAGCGACATTCATTCCACTTTCACATACAATGCTTTGATCAATGCAATTATTAGGGGAATGAAAGTATTGATGTTGCTCACCCTTTTCCTAATCATTCACTTTATTCTAAAAATACAAACCAGTAGAGGTATGTCTTCTTATAACTCCATACTTCAGATTGCACTCAATATCCATTGCAATTTCAAAAGTTTGATATAGATTTTGTGGTTGTTTATCCCTCAGCAGGAAACCCATCTTTTGGCCTAATGCACCCAAATAAATAACCAAACATATTTGATCATGGGGCCTACAATTTTCAAGGATATCCATTAATGTTTGAGAAAATCTTCTATTAAACCTTGGAAACAACACATCTTGTTCAATCTGAATTTCCATCAATCTATCCAACATTAATTTTACATCTATCGAGCCATCAAACCATTCAATGAAGGATGAACTCAACTTAGCCCATGAAGAAATTGAAGTTGTAGGAAAAAATGAGAACCACTCTCTTTCATCTCCTTTTAGAGTCTACACAAACAACCTCATCCATAGATCTTCATCACATACATCAAAGTCATACATTAAATTAGAAAAAGCTTGAACGTGCTTCTTTGCTGACTAGGACTGGTTCCTATCAAACTTTGGCAAATGTCCTCTAATTCCATCAGGGATCTTAATAGGGAAACCGGGTATTCCATCACAAAAAAATGGCACATATCCTTTGATAAAAGAACACTTATGAACATCCATTACTGGCTACAACCTTTATATATACACTTGATACTCTTTAAAACTAGTAACAGGAAATCTATGCACTTGTAAATAACTTTCTCTTATCACTGAAATTTTATAACATACTTCACACACATATGACTTAACTCAAAATTCAATCCAGAAGTATGTAAATTCTCACTCATATGTCCTTTTAATGACAAAATCACTTGAGAAGGACCATGTAAACACATAAAGTACTTAATGGAGAATACCTGGAATGTTTTGTTGAATGTTGTAGTTCACTTCATATCTTACTAAAATCTGAAACAAAGCTTCACATCTCAAGTTCGTTCTAACATAGAGTCACCACCTCCTCATAGAGGATACAAATTTACTCACTGATCTTTTACTGAAACATCACCAGATTCTGGGCATTCCTCACAGTAAAGTCACATATATTTTCAAAAAAGTTTTTAACCAACAATAAACTCTAGGTAATATACTTTCAGATCTGAAAACAATTTTCAGATATTTACACTTATAAGACTATTCCCCAAACTGAATATAGCAAGACTCTGGGATACTCTTAATGGTAACCTTATTTCAGATCCCCAGTAGAGTCACCATTTTTTTAGTGACGTTTCTTGTAGGAACCCAACACACAAGCCCTGAATGCTTAATTGGAACTCTATGATTCCTAAACACTTGATTCTAGCAAGGAAAAGAATAATTAACAAGGATAAAATCCTTCTTCACTTTGAGCTCCACTAACTCAGGCGGGTGTACCTAATTCAAACATGAATTTGCATTTTATGATAACTTCTCTTTGACATAACCTCAACTATGCAGACAAAGATAGTGGATAGTTCTTAGAACCATAAGATATGGGAGTCAACACTCTACCGGTCTTATGCAAGATCCTCATTGCATAAGTGTTCTAAGGACTAGGAAAATGGCATAGGTGACAAGGATAAATCCTTCTTCTCTTTGAGTTCAAGACTCGGGTAGGCTAACCTATGATTTATTCTTCAAAGAATCACTAACTGCATTGTATTTTGCAAATACAAATTGTAAACATTACATGCCCTTCAACAAAAAGTAAATGTTCATTGATTTTTAGATTTGATGGTGAAAGGTGCAACGACAAGCAATGACCAGTGCCTTATCAATTGGGTAACAAAGTCAAATAAAAGTAAATCCCTAGAAATCCTATGATTCCAAACAAATAAAACCCAAATGAAGTGCCTTACAAATCATTTTCTCACTCCTCTACCCAGACATCAGATTCACATATACTGTTAAACTCTCAGAATTGTGCCAAAGATTTATTCACTCCTTGAAAGAAACTAAGAACACAAATTCACAGTCACCTTATAACCAACATATTAGAGTGCCTTGCAAACTAATACATAAGAATTTAATGCAATACATATGAAGACATCACCAATAAAAGATTGGGATTCCACTATTTTTCATTCAAAAATCTCTGGTTCATTACAATCAAGAAACTATGAAAACCCCAAAAAATAAGGGCTCAAAAGCCAGAATATTGCCTCTATAGTGCTAATTCCACCATCCTTAACAATGGAGAGAAAAACTAGAGATATAGGAAAAGGAAGTCAGTTACACAAAACTAACAATTGTCCATTTTAGCCAAAATATATCCAATATTCCTCCACACCTGATCTGCATTTGATCATCAAATGGATTCTCTCCAACTAATCAATCATTTCCAACTGATTTGATTTCATTCCTCTCCAAGAAATGATTACATTTTTTTTGTGAAAAATCCATCGTGAATGCTTCTTAGAAAATGCATAATAAAAATATTTCATTTAGACTATAGAGAAGACTATTGAACTTATTTAAATCTAACTTTCACTTTATTTCTTGCACTTTTAACTCAGAATGCACCAGACCTCACCATGTGTCACTCCCTTGTCCTGTAACCTACCTTGGAACAAACAAATTTGATCTGGTTTTGTCATTTCTAGCTCACTGCAACAAATCCTGGAAAGAAAAAACCCTCAATCATTTCAAATCATGGCCACAACGGCTAACTGATCCAAGTTTAAAATATGGTCGTAGATCCTATCCCTTTCTCGGCACATCAGACGATTCTCACTAATCATTAAAAAGTCAACTGGGCTTTGAAAAATAGCCAGACACATCATCTTTGTGGGCAACCAATTAGAAATAAACACCTCAGCACACCTAGCAACTTGATGCAGGAGTATCCTAGGTGTAAGAGCAATCTTGCATCACCCAAAAATATTTCTGGTTTCTTTTCAATAAGGGATATCTTGTGTAGAGATGCTATTTATGGAAACTTGCTATTTTTAGTGAGTTGGTCATACGATCTTGAAATGTTCTGATTTCACAGTTGGAGGTTCATCTTAGTCATATCAGCCTACCTGTAAAGTTTCATTACTAGATCAAGTTTGGTTTTGAAGATATTGAAACTTTTCGATTTTGGAAACAGGGTACAGAAACTTTGAACTCAATTTTGAAGGCTTTAGAGGCCCCAGATGAGCTTGAATTTTTGGTTGAATGAAGCTTGCTTGATTCAAGTGTTGTAGTGCTCCTCGTGCCCTTTCCGAAATGAGGTTATAATATTCAATCAGGTCAACAGGTGATGACTTATGGTCTCCGGAAGTTGGGTCACCTGAAATGGCGAAAAATGATTTTCCTTCAAAAAATTTGTTTGGGTTTCAAAATTTATTTTGGGCCGACTTTGATGTAATAAAATGAAAAATAAAATAATTCTAAGTTTGGTCGGCCTTGTTGGCTAAAATTCTGGAACCTTCCCAGGTAGTGGAAAATTGCCTATATAAGGAAGGTTGTAGTGTTGTCTTAGGTAGTTTGGGACAGTTTTGGGTAGTAGATCTGGGTATTGATTCAAGGCTTTTTCCTACAGAATATTGTAAGGGAATGCCCATGTGGCTTTGCATATTGTAATTCTGAAAGTTTGTAATTCCACATTTGTGGAGATAATAAGAAGCCAATTTTTTGTTCTTGCATATTGTTGTTATTTCTTTGTTTCTGTTATGTGTTTGTGGTATTAAGGGGAGCACCCTTCATCACAACTGGACCCACTTTGACCTCGACAAGCACCTTAACTCTAAGTTATCCAGAGAACATGCGACTGAAGGCTTTCGCCTGATTGCTAAATAAAAACCTTAACCCTGGTCTGATCAAGAGATCGCGTGAATGAAGCATTCGCGTGATCACTAAGTCTTTCTTTAACTCTGGGTTATATCAAGTGAATACATGCTAGCCACTCGATCTTGTGCTTATCAATGGTCCATGCTAAGTCTCAAAGTCTTCAACCTTAATGACACTTCATTACGAGAACACGCGACTGAGGCAATCGCTAGATCTTAGAACCTTTTACTTAACCAAGATCTTATCTTGAGATCACGCGAATGAAGCATTCATGAGGTCACTGAGTCTTTCCTTGACCTAAGGTTTAATCTGGAGATCTAGCGCCAACCGTTAGATCATGACTGCATCAATGGAGCATGTTCAATCTTCTAGTCCTCATCCTTAACTCAACTTCATCTGGTGATCCAGCAACCAAAGCATTCGCTAGATCACTGAAGGTTATCCTTACCCATCGTTAGCTCATGAGATCACGCGAATGAAGAAAATCTTTGGATCACTGAATATTTGGCCTAACCCTGGTTAGATCTCAAGATCGTGTGCTAGCCATTGATCTTTTCTTTCATTTATGGTTCTCATTAAATCTCTGAGCTCTTAACTTAACTCATCCTCTATCTGGTGAACACGCGACTAAAATCTCCTCATATTCTCTGAATGATTTTCTTAACCCTGGTTCTTTCATGAGATTCAGCGAATGCCTTATTCACCAAGTCGCTGAATATTTCACTTAACTCAGATTCCATTATGAGATTAAACATCGGTCGTTGATCTTGGAAGCTATCTATGGTTGTCACTTAATCACTTAATGCTTTAAAACTTGACCATTTTATCACAAGATTGAGTGAATGCCTTTATTCGCTAAGTCGTTGAATGACTTAAGACTTAGCTATTATATCTAGAGATCACACGACTGAGGAAACCTTGCACTATAAACACCCTTGTCATTGAATTGCTAGATATATTTTCATCTACACAGTCCATCTTGAGATTAAAAGACCACCATTGATCACCAGATGCATCAACGGCTATCACTTGATCACAAAATAATTTTTGACTTAGTCGTTTCATTTGGAGATCTAGCGACTGAAAGAAACAAGACCGCCCACTAGATCACTGAGTGTTTTCAACTAACTACCAAGAATTAAGCGAACACACGAACACTTCAGTCACCAATCATTGAATAGATACTTAACTACCTGGACTTGGAAATAAGACATGTGTAGAATGGGGATTTTTAGTGACCAGGAAAAGGTAATGAAGAAATAGATTTGGCTAGGTTTTTTTGTGGACTTAGACAATTTTAAAACCCTAGGACATAGATTTAGACCTTAAAATTGCTATATCTCTCAAGTTTTTGCAATTAAGCACATGCGACCTTGGTTGGAGCTTGAACACATCTTGGACTATCCATGGCTAAGGGAACAAGCCATAAAACATCACAAATTTTCTTTGCTAACCAAAACAAGTTGCAGTAGGACAAGGCAACTTCCTTAGGGTTTTGTAGGAATAGACCATTTTCATAGGATTTTGCATTTTTCAGGAAAATGGACTAAGACACCTTCGAAGAAGGAGAGGCAGGGTTTTGACAGTTTTGGAAATAAAGGAATGCATTGCAGAAGTAACTGGGTTGCCTACAATTGGGGAGCATTATCCTAATGAACATGATGTTAGGTCAACTCGGGCTCAGTTTACCCTTCCTACAGACCCTCCATTGGAAGTAAGAAAACAAGGTTATAGGAATGTGTCCCTTCCTGCCCCATTTGAGGAGCTAGCGATGCATATTATAGGGTACCTCACCTGCAAAGGAAGGTTTTCTCATTTTCATGCACATCATTTTAAGTTGCTTAGTTATATCAGGCATAATTTTATAGTCAATGTTCCAAATTTTCTGTATACTATGTTGAGTATTGGTGCCAAAGAAATCCAAAAAGGAAAAACAAATTTTGTTACCCACCATGCCCTGATTAAATTTCTTGTTGAAAGATCTCTCATAGATGTGTCTGCCTTGGCATGGGATGAATTTGTTCAAGTAAATACTTTGCATCCTCAAAATGAACCTGTTGAACAACCTATCAATGAGAATGAAATTCTCTCTGAGCCAGCTGCTGAAACAACCAGCCAAAGAGGAGAACCTGAAAATACTAGGGAAAATGAACCTTCCCCTACTCCAGTGGAAAATGTACCTATACACTAGGGAAATTGCCTTCATAGAATTAAGGTTAGTTAATAAATGAGAATAGTAACTAAATACAACCACAAAGCAATAGAGCAACTATTTAGCAAAATAATGACTAATTGAGCATCCTATGGATCTCTAACTAAGAATGTTAATGAATAGCTCTCAACAAGCTTCCATTAATGACTATCCTAGAATGAGAATGATAAAGATAACAATGCTATTGCTAACAATTAGATCAAAAGAAATGCTAAAATGCTTCTCAAATGCCTTTCTAAGCTCAAATTGCAAGAGGTTCAATGCAATTCTCAGATGTGTGGATTGATAATTATGAAGGAATTAGGCCTTCCTTTTATAGATTTTCCAATGGTAGGGGGTGTAGTTGTATTTGATCATGGTTAAACCTTGGTTGAGTCTTTGGTTCCACCATTTGAAGACAATGCAAATTTTGTGTCCTCAAAGCTTGGGACAAGTAGACAAGATCAATGGACAAGATTCTCTTTCACTTTGAGTGATTGAGATTGAATTTGGCTTGATCCATGTGATTGCCTTTCCTTTACTCTCATTGGTTGATTGATTTTCCTCCCTTTTGGGTTGTTGAGAGTAATTGAGATTTATGAATTGATTTAATTGATTTATTTTAGCCATGTACCCCTTGAATGGGTTGAATTTGATTTAATCCAAGACTATACAATTAATTGATTTAATTGTATTTTGATTTGATTGCACTTGATTAAAATGTTCTCAATTTTGATTTATCTCGAATTAAGACTTGATTTTGATTTTGATTGGCTAATTGTGCATTGTGATTCAATTGCTTCAATTATGTCCTTGATTTGCTTTGATTATACTTGATTTTCTTTGATTTGATCTTTGTCCATTTTTAGGTGATTACAGTACCTACCTATTACCAAAAGAAAGGGAAAAGAAAAATTGGTGAAGGAACTTCAGTTCTTGAGAATGAAAATGAACCCCAAAACCCTATAGTTTCAAGAAATAAGAAAAGAAAGTTGGCTCTTGCAGCAACCACTCCTGCATCAGAGAGACCGAAGAAAACTGTTAGAAAGAAAACTGTAGAGGTTACGGAGACTCCTTTATGGAGAATTTCTCGTATGAGATGGAAAATTCCATGTGTTCCTCTAGATAACCAATATGTTCCCTCAGATAAACTTGCCACTGAACCCCACATTGATTATGTTCCAGACAGTTCAAGAAGACAAACATGAATAACCTCAACTGTCTCAACTATCAACTCACTCTTGTTTCAAGAACACTATAGTGCCCTTTAAAATAAATTGGTTCACTGATTACCTAGAGCAGGCCCATAGTGAAAAGAAAAAGCCTTAGCCTAAGAGATTGGCCCGTCTACTCTTCAATCTATTCTTTTTAGTTTATATGCTCAGTTTTCTTTGTGGAAAGAAGAAAGATGCAAAATGAAATTGACGACCAAAGGGAGGAAATAGAAGATTTGAAAGAACAAATGCAAAAGCAGAAGTAGAAAATGGACCATTCTTTAAAGTTGACCAATCAAATTATAGCCTCCAGGCCTCCTCCTAGAGTTTATGCCATTTGTTTAAAAGAGTAATTTATTTTGTTTCAGTTAATGGTGACCATCAAAGATAAAGAGATGGAGTTTAAAACAACTCAAGAATTTTATGGTATGTACCAAACCCTTCCTACTTGGAAACAAACCTACTCTGTGAACTTTACCTCCATAAATTTATTATTCTTGAAGAAACTGAATTGAATCCCCTACTTTACAATGGAGATATACATCTAAAGGCCTTAATGTCATGGATGCATAATGAAACCAATTATGATAGGAAATTAAATAATTATAGGGATTAGGAGAGATCAGAACAGTTACCCTTGAGGTCTGAAAGTAGTAAGCCTGATGTTTTACTGAGGGACCGGTTCACTCTCAATTATGGAAAGACAAAACTAGAAACTAGGGATAGAAGTTTTGTTGTTAGAGAAAAAGTTTATAAAGAGTATCGGGGAATGCCCTATTTTACCTTTGAGCGAGCCCTAGAAGGTGTCAAGAATATATGGAATAGGTTTCCAGAGGCTTTTAAAAAGTTAGAGTCACACATTTATCTCAACCTTGAAGTGACAATTAACTGGGTACTTAAGTACATGCAGTTGGGATGGAAAATTCTGTGTGAGCTCTAATGTCCCTTGACATTCCATCCACCAATACTTCGATGGCCTTTGTAAGATATTAATGCTATGAAATTGGATCAGCTCTAGGAAGACTACATGATGGACTATTGGGAAAGGACTAGGGGATTCTATTACACTTTCAAGAGAAAAAGGATAGGAAAGACTGGAGTTGGGGAGTTCAAAGGAATTTCCAAGAAGTGTAATGCTTGAGGACAAGCATTATGCTCGTAGGGGGTACATGATGGGGCAATAATTTTTCTTTTCTTTATGATACTTTTATGCTCTGTTCTAGACATTTCCAAAACACTTGTTATGTCTTTTCAATACTTGAACTTATGAACATGTTATGTGTAGTCAAACCAAAAAAACCTATGGGTAGATAGTAGTTGATATACTTTGTCAAATATTATACATATGCTACAGTATTTCATATAATTTTTTTAATGTATGTTCTAATATTTGGATTAAGTTGAATGGTTGAATACTTTAATATATATGCATGTTCTACTAACTTGCTAGGGAAAGAGGAGAGGCTGAAGAGTGGATAAGAAAAAAATGATGAAGAGCAATGAAAACTCAGTCATGATGAGGAGAACCATTATGATACCATGGTACATGCTTGATAAATTGAAGGAATTATCATTTCAGGAAATATAGGAATACGCTTACACTATATTTTCTCTATGATCAATGTTTTGTTAAAGCGGTTATGTAGCCTTTATGATATTCTATCATGGATTGTTGCATTCTCCTTTCTTTATGGTGCGAATTAGTTAGACATTTTCTTTTATGCTCAAATAAGTATCAATCCTCTATATAAAGGTATATGATTGTTAGAGATCAAGTTAGGTAGATGGTTGTATTGTTTGTTATGATCTGAAGCAAAGTTACTTTTCCAATTTCGTGTGTTGTTTTATGATAATGTAATCACTTTTTTGGAAATATAATGGAGTGATTTTGAGTTATATTATGTGTTGGTAGCTAGTAGAATCTGACCAAGGGGTCCCACTTGGGAGGTGGATTAGAGTAGATTAGATTAAGTAGTTTAAGCATTTACAATAGCTCAAGTAGAGTTCGCTGTTCTTTCCTGTAGCACTATACATTGTGTATGTTCTTGTAGCACTTGTAGAGATAATCATTGTGAATGCTTTGGGTTGACAGAATAGGTTAAGATTGAAATTATAGTTGTCAGCATCATTTTCATTAAGTATTTGTGTTTGTTTACTTTCCTGCAGCAATAGTGTAAGTTTCTTTCATGTATATTCCTTCCTGCACCTTAAGCAAAATGAGTCCATGAGAGACTTAGTGCACAAACTGTGCTATCCCATTTTAAGTATGCGTCCCTAGGTTGACAATTTAAATGTAGTTCATGATAGGAAAAATGATACTTAGTTTGAATATACTATTCCTAGGAGAAGCCTCGGCATGATTATTATTACCTATTATGGGGTTGTTAGTCATCTTACCAACTTGACATTATTTACACATAACTACTTAAAACTTATCTCTTCAGAGTGCTTAGCTCTTATACCAATTGTTAGAATATGGAGAGGGAGGGTGAATCAGTAATCCTGATCACAAATACCTTAATAAACTTTTCTCCGATTAAATCGATAACTAATCAGTAACAACACAGTTCACTATTTACCGACAATAGTTAATAAACTATAACTTTTAGTAAATCATTGACACAAATCATTGACAATGTGTAACACCAATATTTAATGTGGAAACCCAACTTTGGGAAAACCACTATTTGAATTGTCACCCACTAAGAAAATACTCTTCTGAAGTACATCTGGTTAAGAGCCAATCCAGTTAAAGATTACAAAACATAGTGCTAGATGTGACCCAGTTAAGGGATTTACCTTAGATATGTTAGGATCTTAACCCTATTAGGACTGGCCTTGTTAGAGGGCTTTAAACACTCTTTAGAATGTCACCTTTCTCAAGGATTTACAATAAGACTATTAAGTCCGCTTTGTTAAGAGATTTCTCTATTACAAATGCTAGTAAGCAACCGTAATAAAATGACCTGTAAATGTGCAACTATCTTTTCTCAATTAGATCTATGTGCGCTCTTCAATATTATCTTCAATTCTTCATTATCCACTGGCATCAACACTTCATCAAATCACTATTTTCCCACTTCGAATCTTTGTGTTCCTTCTTCTCTTCAATAGTCGGTAACCCTTCAACTATTCAAATTGCCATCCATTTGTCCATATAAGATCATCCTTTCTATAGACAATTTTTGCCTCTTAATCTCATCTATTACATTTTCCTTCAATCAATCCTGACCGGTCAATTCATTATACCTCAAATCTGAGTCTCAGTAACACATTTCTTTTTCACCTAGGAACTTGAACTTTTCTTGTAACTTGTTCCATTTATTTTTTCCACTTAGATCTTGTCATAGATTTTCATCTTGAATTTTCAAAAATGTATATCTCTTGTAACTAACTCTCCTCATCATCATGATCATCTGACTCATCATAGCTAATAATTAAATATTGATTCCATCCTTATTTAATATATTTTTCTTGCTTGGCATTCTTCATTAGAATTTTGGTTACATTGCTCGGTGCCTAAACCTTTCTGCTTTACCGAGTGACCAACTTTTTACCTTTACCTTACAAAGTGACTTTTCCATCTCGGTAGCCAAAACAACTTAACTTACCAAATTATCAAATCTTCAAAATGTTTTACCGACTTAACATAATCATATGTTAGGTAGAAAACAATTATATCGACATACTCTAATCATTGTCTAATTTGTATCTGTTGCCCATTTAAGCTCTACAACTTCTCAACTTCTCATTTCCTCTTCTCCTTAACTCATTCATCTTATACCATTATCGAATGATATGACAACATAATATAAATCGAAAATCAATTGCTTGACATCAATGAAAAGACTATAATTGATCTAACCTTTCCACTATCATGTATTCATCTGATCTTGGTCAGTCTTTATCAGCAGCTCCATCAGGTAATCAATCTTCAACATTGCTATCAATTATGGTAACATTTAATTACATAATTAGGGTTTTGATTCCTTGATTTAATTTGATCAAATTATTGAGATTTAATGATTTGATTTATCTTGACCATTTTTATGTGATTACAAGACAATAAGTTTTGTTGATGTTTCTTGTGGAACTTTTTTGATCATATGATTTTTCTTATGTGCTTTTTGTATCCTATGTAATTTATTATATTATTTAATTTACTATGGTTAATTTTTTAATGGATAAACATCATTCCTACCATGGTACTATTGTCTAGCTATTATGATTTCTTTTTGCAAAATATAAACCTTGTTAGAAAACTACATATTATTTTTATCTTCATGTCCTAGTTCAAACTTCTTGAAATTATACACAAAATATGCAATAAAATTCCCTACTTAAATTAGGCTTCACAAAATGCAATAAATATTCAATACCCTATAATCAGTCCATGAATACCATGTATTATATTAGAAAATATTTAAATGTGGCCTAAAAATTGAATGGTTTGGCCCTAAATGTCTTGGCCTAGTGTTTATAAAATACTTAAATTAAAATAAATGCAAATGTGTGCTAATAGATGTCAAAATTCCTATTATAACATAGACAAAAATATAAAATAAATGGTACAGTTTTGTTAACCATGCCTAGTGAGGATCGTGCCATTACCAAATGATTGGGTGCCATTAGGTAAAGGTTCTATAATGTCTATAGTGTTTGATGCTAACCACCCACAATTTCTATCATGGTTGATATTAATTATCAACCCTTGTATGTTGATTAACCCCTCAATTGTTAAATTAATTATCATATTAAAAAATAATATTATTTTGATCACATTACTAAAAGCTACACCCACCCAACATTAATGTTGTTTAAAAGAAATATGTTATAAACGCTCACAAATATTATCAATATTATATAATAATATATACTATATATGCATATTTGGGATTTCAAGGGCTAATCCAAGTAAGGATGCAAGAGTAGGGATCCAATGAGAGAAATTAGATAGGGGTTGGATCAAAATAAACTTTGATGGTGCATCAAAATAAAATCAAAGGCCTTCAAGAGTTGGGTGTGTGGCAAGAGAAATGAATGGAAGCATTGTGGTGATGGCCACAAGCAAGCTTGAAGATGGGACAAATAACAATGCAGAGGCAAAGATGGCACTATTGGTGGTTGAACTACGAAAGAAAATTCATGTTGAGCAATTGCATTTGGAAGGAAGCTCCTAGATTATTGCCAATGTCATTACAGAGTGTAATGTACATGCTTGGAAGATTAAAAAGATTGTGAATATTATTAGGCCAAAAATTGGCCATTTAAAAAAAAATCACATATTCTCCAAGAAGGAAACAACATAGTAGACACATTGTCAAAGTGGGCTATTTTTGTTTTTCAAAAATTTGCAGGGGTCTTCGAAGATTTCAAGAGGGTTGATTTGGAAGAGTAAATTTTGTATCCACCATTTAAAATTTAAATTTTAAAATTTAAATGAAGTCAAAATCCAATTTATATCACCATTGGTTGGGCTAATGTACATTGTGTGTGATGTACTCATTAAATGGAGTGAGTAGAAAAGAATGTTGAGTCATTAATTTGAATGAAGTGAGTAGAAAAGCATGTTGATTCATTAATTTGAGGGTATTTGAAATGATGTTAGTATATTACTAAGGCTAACTTGGTAGGTGAGGAGGTACCTTAATAATGTACAACCCACAACTTTTAATTCATTTGGTGACATGGAACATGTAAGGAATACAACATGATTTGAATACCACTAATGAAATGTATAATCATACTACATTTACTCAACTCTAGTAAGGAAGCTCTTTGAGCGAGGTGGAAAGGAGACTAAAATGATTGATGCCAGTTTCTCACTTTGCACAAAATTTCAATAATAGTATTTTGTGCAGGAAGTGTCCAAGAAAAAGAACAAAAAGTGTCTTTAGTCTAGATAGTATCTTGTCAAATCATAGAATAGCCATTTGGTGAGAAGTTCTAGAATTCATAACACAGGTATAGATAAAATATTGATACCATGTCCATGTTACTAGTGTGGGTGTTGGATCTTGGCATGAAGGAGGAAGTTTTATGGGTCATGAAGGCTTGTGTGCACCCAAAATGGCATGGTCATCTGATTCCACAGGTGGCCCTGACAATGTATGTTTTAATTGAGCAAATAAACCTAATAAACATATTTAAGACAATAATAGAAAAATAGAACAAAAAACATAACAAAGAAGATTATAGTGGTTCAAAAAATTTCCCTACATGCACTCTCAAAGAAGGGAAATCTCTTATTGATGTTTAACCAATTTGATACATTCATGGTCTGCCCACATCTACTTATACACAAACATATACAGCTATCAATGAAGATTCAAGAATGGGAAAGGTCATATGACCATTGGGCTTCATATCTGAAAAATCTCCCACTTGAAGTCCAACCGGTACAGCCATGAGCAGTAAAATCCCTTCCTTTCTGTCTTTAATATTACATTATAATTGGGTCGTGAGAAGACTTTAACTTCACAAGACTCTTCTCACAGACAACAGGAGTTAATCTTCTCCAAATTTTGTCAAACTAATAGTAATCTAACAACTTAACATCTTCCCTTACAACTTTTATAGGCAAAAAATCACCAATAAATCCACAATCAGGAATACCACTTTATTTAGATTCAAAATGCATTCCTTCATCCAAAAAATAATATACTGATCATATTTATACAATAGTTAATCCTCCTTCACAATCCATCCCACAAATGGGACCTCTGACCTGCAGTGTGGCCTTATAGAATCAATAACAACTATGAGTGAATCATGGAGCTCAACTAAACTCCACACAATTTCAATACACTTCCTAACATCCATATAAATATTTTGAGCATTGAGTAGCCCGGTAATCTCCACATAGATTGATTTCATTTCCTCTCGTATATTTTCTACATACCCAAAATTGAAATCTATTGTGCTTCCAACCATCTTCAAGCAATGAGAATACACATCCTTTTTAGTAGTATCATCGTATTTATCCAGAATTACTCTAGCAGTTTCCAAATTTTCCATGCCAACTCTAGAATTGACTCATGATCAACAGCATTGAAGTGAGTAATCAATTTATCCTTCCTTTCCTCATAGGTCAGTTTTTGTCAAGCTATAGGGATTTTTCTCCTTAGTAGCATGTTTCTCTGTGTGATTTGTGGATGGATCTTCCCTAGTGGTAGCATGCACCTTTTTGTACATTTTTCTACACCTTCACATTCCTGGGCTTTGGCCTATGTTATTCAGCATTGAAGCTTTGTCCCCCAAACATGGGGCCATTTCTAGCATCGTCAAATTTGAGTCTTTCAGGCTCTACAAACCGCACTACAGAAGAAAACTCTATGATTTTAAGTGTATTTGAAATGGCTTTATTTACAACACTTGTCAGTGAGACCCCTGAACCAATCAGTTTGAATGATTCTTGAACTCTTGGTGGACTATGTAGTGAAGCCTTTGTTACAAACAACACACCACTTTCTATCTTGTCACTTACGTATAGAAATCTAAATTTTCTTGTACTAAGACCAACCATGCGTTTGTTGTCTTGGCCTTCCATACCCATGAGAATATCACAAGTGTGATTCTAGAATAAGATCTCTCTCAAATACTTGGTCTCTCTGGATGCCAAGGACAATGAGATTCTAGATTGTGAAAACATCTAACATTGTATGCAGAGAATGTGTTATGGGAAAATAGACTAGAAGCAATTACAAAAGCAAATCATTTACATCAAAAGGAAATTTGGATCTGGTCCATATAGATTTGTGTGGACCTACAAGAATAAAATCATTATATGGTGAAAGGTATTTTATACTCTTTGTTGATGACTTTTCTAGAATGATGTGGGTTACTTATTTAAGAGAGAAATCAGAAGCCTTTGATAGATTCAATTTATTCAAAGAAAAAGTAGAGAATGAATCAGGTTTAAAGATTAAGTGTTTAAGGTCAGATAGAGGTGGAGAGTTTACTTTAGACTTATTCAACTCATACTGCAAAGAGCATGGGATAAAGAGACAGACATCTGCTCCTAGAACTCCACAATAGAATGGGATAGCAAAGCGAAGGAACGGGACTATACTTGATGCTGCTAGCATAATGTTGATTGAAGGAAATGTATCTCATGTACATTGGAGAGAGGTTGTTGGAACAACAGTGTATACATTGAACAGAATTCAAATTAGAGAAGGTACAAGTAAGACTCCCTATGAATTATGGTTTGATCATACTCCTACTGTAAAATGTTATAGAATATTTGGTAGTAAATGTTATATCAAGAGAGATGACGAGATAGGGAAGTTTGATGCTATAAGTGATGAAGGAATCTTCCTTGGTTACTCTATTAAAATCAAGGCTTACAAATGTTTCAATTTGATATTGAGGAAGATGATTGAAAGTAACAATGTAAGAATATATGAGAAGTTTCAGATACAAGAAAGAATGTATGATAGTAATAAGATTTCAGACATAAAAGAAACTACTGCTATTGTAGAAGAAGAAGAACTTGTTGAGGAAGAAAGTGAAAAAGAGGTTTGTGATGCTAGCACAAGGCTACTGAGATTCCTAAAACACTGAGGTATGTACAGAATAACCATCCTAAAAATCAAGTTATTGGCAATACCAGTCAGGGAGTGCTAACTAGATCAAAGGTTAGAGAAGAAATTTGTTTGATTTCTCAAGTTAAACCAAAAACTACAGATGAAGAATTTAGAGATGAATCTTTGATAAATGCTATGAAAGAAGAATTAGATCAGATAAAGAAGAATAATACTTGGTAACTGGTTCCTAGACCTAAAAATAAAAATGTAATCGGAACAAAATGGGTTTTTAGAAACAAGATGGATGAAGAAGGAACTGTTGTGAGGAACAAAGCAAGACTAGTGTGTAAGGGATACTCACAGCAAGAAGACATAGACTTTGAAGAAACATTTTCTCATGTTGCTAGAATAGAGGCAATAAGATTGTTCTTATCTTATGCTGCACATAAAAACTTCAAGGTGTATCAGATGGATGTAAAATTTGCATTTCTAAATGGAGATCTTGAAGAAGAGGTTTATATAGAACATGCAGATTCATTTCATCTATGTGAAGATAAAGACATGGTGTGCAAATTGAAGAAAGCTTTGTATGGGTTGAAGTAAGCTCCTAGGGCTTGGTATGCAAGGTTAGACAAGTATCCACTTCAACTTGGATTCAAAAAAGGTAATGCAGACAATAATTTGTATTTAATAACAAGTGAAGATGGAATCCTGACAATAGAAGTCTTTGTGGATGATATTATCTTTGGAGGTAATGATGATCTATGTAAGAAATTTTCTAAAGATATGGAAAGTGAATTTGAGATGTCCATGATAGGTGAAATGAAATTATTTCTTGGATTGCAAATAACTTAGAATAAAAATGGTATTTCCATTTCTCAAAACACGTATCTCAAAGAATTGCTTAAAAAGTTTGGAATGGAAGATTGTAAACTAGTAGGAACACCTATGGTGACTGGTAACAAGCTAACAATTGATGATGAATCAAAGTGTGTTTTTTAGACCTTGTATAGATCAATGGTTGGAGGACTACAATATCTGACCCACACCAGACCAGATGCTGCTAATGTTGTTGGAATTGTGGCTAGACATCAGGAAGAACCTAAAGAAACACATCTAGCTATTGTGAAAAGGATACTAAGGTATCTAAGAGGAACCATAGACTATGGCTTATGGTATGACATAAATGATAGCTTCAAACTTCATGCTTATACTAATGATGATTGGGCAGGGAATATTGATGATAGAAAAAGTAATAGTGGTGGTGCATTTTTCCTTAGGAAAAAGTTGGTTTCTTGGCTAAGTAAGAAACAAGATTGTATAGCACAATCTACTATTGAATCAGAGTATGTTGTTGCTACTATAAACTGCACTCAGATTGTTTGGATGAAACAAATGTTGACAGACATTGGAATAACTTTTGATGATAATGTGGTTATCCATTGTGATAACACCAGTACAATGAATATGTCAAAGAATGCAGTGATGCACTCCAAAAATAAACATAGTGCTATCAAGTATCACTTCTTGAGAGACAAGGTGGCAGAAAAGGAAATCAAATTAGAATATATCAGTACAAAAGAGAAGATTGCAGACATCTTCACAAAGTCACTATCGAAAGATACCTTTGAATATCTCAGAGGTATGCTAGGATTTCAGGCCCCTCCTAGTTAGAATTAAATGATGTAGAAGTGCATCAGTATAGGGGTTTTCAGAGCCTTATCATAATCTGGACTGGATGTAGGGATCTACTCCTCAGGGGGAGTGATCGTGGAAGGAAGATTTTGAAAAGAATTTGATGACTTATGGAACCCTTTGCCATTGTTGTCAAAGGGGGGGTGTTGCTATGAGAAAATCCCTACTGTGTGGGGAGATTGGTTGGTTGCAGGACTTTGGATTGATATAACTTTGGGATAACATTTTCCCATATGTTGGCATTAATGCTAAAGGGGGAGATTGTTTGTAAGATTTGAGCAACACAAATCCACAGAAACTCAAAGATCACCTGCATACAAAAACCTGTCACAAGAAGTCAAGAGAAGAAGAGGGCAAGGGTTTGACTCAAAAGATGAAGAAGAAAATATCCTCAAATAACTGAATGAATAATAGTGTACAATGGATCATCCATATAAAGGAGATCAAAGGCCTTGAAAAGGAAAACCTAAAAAGTAGAAGTGCATGTAATAATCAGTTAAACTATTACAAGACTAATGCATGCAAAAAACAACTGATGCATAACTAGTGCATGAGTCAACTAAAGCAAACTGATGCATAACTAGCGCATGAGTTGACTAAAGCAAAGAGTTGATATCTTAAGAAGGGAGTAAAATATTAATAAAATTAATAATTTACTCTAACACCCCCCCCCCCCCTTAAGATGAGCAACGATGCAGCTACAAATAATGCAAGAAGAAAGCAAATGGGTCCCGGCAACAAAGGCCTGATCAGGTACCAAAGTACAAAAGAGAGTCTCTAAAAAGTGGAGAAATAGAGAAAACCACATGGGAAAAACTCTACTCCAAAAGGATACCAAGAATGTTCCACAAAATAGGAACAAAGAAAGAGCATGAAGCATCTCTGAAGCATGAAGCTGCAAACACTATCAGAAGAAACTGTTGGAACCCCCACTAAAATAGTGCATGACTAGGTAGGGAAGACAAAGTCTGAAGAGCTGATCAATCGAAGAGGTGACCTCCAAAAGTAGGAATGAATGAGTGTCTATATAGTAGATGAACCATCTCATCGAAATGCATAGGTGCCTAGCCACTACATCCGCCTAGTACATAGGAACAAAAACTGAATACGTAGATCACTCAACTAAACCAAGGAAGCAATAGAGCCAATAGGTGAATCCCCCCCCCCATAATGTTGAACAAGGAGAGGGGTGACATGAACACTGAAATGCAATGCCAGAAATGTTTGCAAGAAGAAGAATCAGGAACACCAACAATGCAACAGAAGTACAAGCATAGGATAAAGGGCGGTGTCACAGACACACGGCATGGGCTAATGTCATGGAAGAAACATTCACTCGACAAAGGTTGATGAGCACAAAAGGCAAAACATCATAACCCCCCATGGCACTTTATAACTAAGTGCAAGTACAAATAAACACAAGGTGCTTGAAATCCCAGATATGCAGAAGCAAGCACTTTATCTTAGTGCATTTACAGAAACAAAAATGCTACAGAAGAGAAGCATACAATGCTCAGAAGAAGATCAAAGGAGTCTGAACCAAAAGAACAACCTAAGATGAGCCATCCCTCAAAGGGAAGAGATCCCAAGACCTGAAACAACCAAGATATTCACCAGACTACAAAAAAGCAAGAATCTGAATAAAATGAACCTAGAGTAGAATCTGGAAAAATGACCCATAGCACTGAAAAGATCTCTGAACAATCTTTCCAATGATATATCGCTTTCCAAAAATGGAGTCCGGATGTGCAAGATAGAGCTCCCAGAGTGCAAACCTGAAGATTTGGATTTGACAGAGAAAAACACCATCAAAAAAATAAAACCAGAAAATATAACCTCCAGATATGAAAAGAGCTCAGAATCAACTTTCCGATGATATCTCGTTTGCCAAATTTTGACATCGTATGCTCAAGATATGAGCTAAAAATCAACAACTGTGCTGGAGGGCCCAAAGAAGGTGTCTGCAAGGATCTGAGGATGGGTGACATCAGCAAAAGGACACAAAACCCCATAAAACTATATCAGATCTGATAAAATCTTAGAAAGAGCTTTCCGAAAATATCTCATTTGCCGAAAATAGAGCCCGAATGTAAGAGAAACAGATCCCAGAATGCAGGAGGTCTGAAAATGCCACGATCACAGAGAACATCTGACTTTGATAGCAAAAAAAAACATCAAAATGGCAAAATCACAAAACCATACTAGCAAATTCAGATCAGGCTCGAAACCAGCTTTCCGACGATATATCACACGCCCAATTATGATCCCATATGCTCGAGATATCGCAAAAAAATGCCCAATTACCCCTAAAATAGAGCCTTGAAAAAACCATGCAATTTTTTAAAAAATTAAAAAATTGCATGCATGCTGACGTCAGCAGGGGGCCTGGGGGGCTAAAAAAGGAGTCCCTGGTCACCCATGTGACCAGGGGCTGGGCGGCTGGGCGGAGGGTGCCAAAGGGCTGCGGGGCCGCCGGAGGGCAGAGCTGGTGGCGGGGGCCACGACGGAGCAGCGGTGGTGGGGGCTGGTGGAGTGGCGGGCGGTGGGCACCGGGCGGCGGCGGGGCCGGCGGTGACGCCGATTACTGCAAAGGCCGCTGACAGCGGTGGTGCAGCTTTGAAATGGCCGTTGACAGTGGTGGCCGCTGGGCAGCGCGGGGGTGGCCACTGGGCGGTGCCCCCAATAAAAGATTTTTTTACTATTTTTTTTTAAAATCACCATACAGACCCGCCTTGGAGTGCGTGCTAGGGCTGTACGACCCTGGTACGCAAATTTTTTTTGCCTCAGAGGCCAACTTGTCTAAAATCGACAAGCCTTATATGAATTTTGACTATCTCAAGCCTTCTGGACGCAACCATGAGGTCTGTTTGGGCCAAAAATGCTCCAAAAAATATTGATCACCTTGGGATCCGTGCCAAGGCCGATTACAAAAAAAATTCTCACAGATTCCAATTGTGTCCAAAATGGACAAATTTTATATGGATCTTGGGGTTCTTGGATGCTCTAAATGCAACCGTGAGGTTCATTTGAAGCCAAGATGACCAAAAAAAATAGGTCCCCTAGATTCAATAAAAAACTCCAAAAAAGCCCTCATCTAAAATAGATGAATTTCATCTCTTTGAATCCTTCAAACACAAACAAGCTGTAGCAGATTAGGCTCTGATACCATGTAGGATTTGAGCAACACAAATCCACAGAAACCCAAAGATCACCTGCATACAAAAACTTGTCACAAGAAGTCAAGAGAAGAAGAGGGCAAGGGTTTGACTCAGAAGATGAAGAAGAAAATATCCTCAAATAACTGAATGAATAATAGTGTACAATGGATCATCCATATAAAGGAGATCAAAGGCCTTGAAAAGGTAAACCTAAAAAGTAGAAGTGCATGTAATAATCAGTTAAACTATTACAAGACTAATGCATGCAAAAAACAACTGATGCATAACTAGTGCATGAGTCAACTAAAGTAAACTGATGCATAACTAGTGCATGAGTTGACTAAAGCAAAGAGTTGATATCTTAAGAAGGGAGTAAAATATTAATAAAATTAATAATTTACTCTAACATTGTTGGATATTGCTAATGCAAGGGGAGGTGATTAAGACATTTAATATGTTTAATCAATATGTTACTGAATGGGCACTCATACTGTTTTCATTTGTGTTTTGTCACTGATGTCAACATATGTTTCTGTGAGGGAATCAGACTGGTTATCACAATGTACAGACACTATACAAATGTTTCAGATGCTGCGAAGACATATGAGAGTTCAGGAGGATGTTGTGATCTTATATCCAAGATTGCATCATGTAATGTGTCATATTGGATGAGTTACAAATGTTTTGGTGAAGACTAGTCACTGACTATGATAGTGAGAAATAACAGAGTTAGTTTTTGTGTGTTGTGTATATCTTTCAGAAGATATGGAATCATTGCATGCGAACTTCAAAGATGAAAGATAGATTATTGAAGAATGTTCTATGAACTGCATAAGGTACAGAATGTAGGATGATGTCAGCTGTGGTGTGTACTCTGGAAGGTGATCTATTTGGAAGCCGACTACAGAGGTGTAGCGTGCATAATGGATGGTGAACTTGAATTAAGGATGTCGGTTCTTAATTATTGTAATCTAATCACTGTAGACTTTTTATAGATACCGTATGTATCTTAGCAAGGGTTTATGTAATTTTTTGTAATTAGGAAAGCCTTATGGGCCGACCTGTTTATAAGAATTGTAATAAGGTATAAATGAAAGGTCTTTTCTTTGGAAAAGATATGCATGAGAAGAAGATGATATAGAGAGGTTGTAAAAGTTACGAGCTTGTGTCTTTTGTACATAGAGAAAAGGTTTATTGGTGGACTTCATTGGAACTGATCAAGCAAAGACAGTTGTTTCCAAACAGTTCAAAAGATTGTGTATTTCTTCATATACACTTGTGTTGCAAATAGTGAGTTCTGAAGGTGGACTTAACCTTCTTTGGGCAATGAGCCTAGGATAGTGAGCCCTCCCTTTTGTTCTTGACTCCTAATAGGGTATGTCCTCTAACAAGGACTATGTACTGTAATGCTACAATAAGCTTCTAACAGGGCTATATCTTCTAACAAGGATAACTATACTCTCAGTACATCATTTGTGGGTGCTAATTCCCATTGGGGTTTTACCTTTAACAAGGTTTCCCCAAGACCAAAATATTATGTTATTGTGTTGGCATTCATTGTGTTCATTAGATCTGATATTGTGATGCTTAAAGTTTAAAGTTTAATAATCTGTTATACAACTGATTCACCCCCCCCTCTCAGTTGTATTATGGATTGTTATTCCTAACAATTGGTATCAGAGTTTGTGGTCCTCAGAGAGAAAGCTTAACAACTTGAGGTGATCTTGGAGATGGCATTCTATAGGAAGGATAGTCCGAAGTTTGATCCTGAAAACTTTGACAATTGGAAGAACAAGATGCGAACTCACCTATTTTGTTTGGAGATTGACTATTCATTGATTACAAGGAACACAATAGCTATAAAGACTGAAGATGAATTGAAAAATGCTACTGAGGATGAAAATAAAATATTTTCACTGAACATGATCATAAGAGAAGCACTGATCAGCACACTCTCTCAAGGAGAGTTTACTGAAGTTAAGGACTTGGATTTGGCATTCCAAATTTGGGAAAGATTAGAGGCACTATATGAAGGAGACAAGTATACCAAACAAGAGAAGTTGCAAAATTGGAAGACAATGATGGAGAAACTGCAAATGAATGAGGATGAAATCATTAGGGCCTATGTTCAAAGGGTTATAGAAGTTGTAGTTGGAATCATAAATTGTGGAGGCACTTATGATGAAGAAGAAGTTATTGTGAAGATCCTCAGATTACTAACACTTGCTTACAAGTTCAAGGCTATGTCTATTCAAGAAACTATACCTCTGACTCCAAACTTTTTTAGAGAGATGTTGATTGCAAAGCTAACTACTTTTGAAGTTGCGAAATTAGGAGTTGTACCTAAAATTGAATCTGCATTTAAGGAATAAACACACAAGAAATTGTTTGCACTTCTAAGCACCAGCAAAGAAGAGCTTGGTGAGTATGCTGAGGAATGGGAATAGATAATGTCAGAAGAAAGAAAGATGGATGAACTTGTTGCACTAATTGTTAGAAGAGAAAAAAGAGGTAAGGGCAAGTTTGAAGGAAAGTTACCTTTGAAATATTTTTCATGCAATAAGGTAGGTCATTTTGCATCTAGATGTCCTACAAGAGTTTCTAAGTACAAACCTAATTATGAAAAGATTAAAAGGGATAGAGAATGTTATTATGTTAGTGAAGGAATCTCTGATGATGATTTAGATTGTGAAGAGATTGGATTTGTTGCTATTAGAGATGAACCAATACATGAAGAAAGAGCTTTAGTATCTCGTGTTGACAAGAAAACTGAATGGATAATTGACAATGGTTGTTCTCATTATATGACTGGTGATAAGAACAAGTTTGTTAAATTAGTAAAGTATGATGGAGGTGTTGTGAGGTTTGGAGACAATCTCCCTAAATCTATCATAGGAGTAGGATCCATTACTCTGGATGGAAAGACTAATATAGACAATGTACTGCTTGTTGAAGGATTGAAACATAATTTTTTGAGTGTTGGACAATTAATGGATAAAGAGTTTTAGTTAAGTTTTGTTAAAGGTAAATGTTTTATCAGAATTAAGGAAGGAAAGTTGATTGAAACTGGTACAAAATCTAGAGGTAATGTATTTGATTAAAACACATATGGAGCCTCTTTTTTTGTTGTGAAGGTAGATGAAAATTGGTTATGGCATAGGAGATTTTGTCATGTTAATTTTGATAACATTGTGAAGGCAAGTATGGCTAATGCAGTAAGAGATCTGTCGAAGATTGTGAAACCATCTAACACTATATACAGAGAATGTGTCATGGGAAAATAGACTAGAAGCAGTTACAAAAGCCAAGCATTTACATCAAAAGGAAAGTTGGATCTGGTAAATACAAATCTGTGTTGACCTACAAGAACAAAATCATACTATGGTGAAAGGTATTTTATACTCTTTGTTGATGACTTTTCTAGAATGATGTAGGTTACTTATTTAAGAGAGAAATTAGAAGCCTTTGATAAATTCAAGTTGTCCAAAGCAAAAGTAGAGATTGAATCAAGTTTAAAGATTAAGTGTTTAAGGTCAGATAGAGGTGGAGAGTTTACTTCAAACTTATTCAACTCGTACTGTGAAGAGCATGGGATAAAGTGACAGACATCTGCTCCTAGGACTCCACAACAGAATGGGATAGTAGAGCGAACGAACATGACTATACTTGATGCTGCTAGGACAATGTTGATTGAAAGAAATGTATCTCATGTACATTGGAGAGAGGTTGTTGGAACAACAATGTATATATTGAGTAGAATTCAAATCAGAGAAGGTACAAGTAAGACTCCCTATGAATTATGGTTTGATCATACTCCTATAAAATATTTTAGAATATTTGGTAGTAAATGTTATATCAAGAGAGATGATGAGATAGGGAAGTTTGATGCTAGAAGTGATGAAGTAATATTCCTTGGTTACTCTGTTAAAATCAAGGCTTACAAATGTTTCAATCTAAGATTGAGGAAGATGATTGAAAGTAACAATGTAAGAATGGATAAGAAGTTTTAGATACAAGAAAGAATGTATGACAGTAATCAAATTTCACAGATAAAAGAAACTACTACTGCTGCAGAAGGAGAAGAAATTATTGAGGAAGAAAGTGAAAAAGAGGCTTGTGATGCTAGCACAAGTAAGGCTACTGAGACTCCTAAAACACTGAGGTATGTTAAGAATAACCATCTTAAAAATCCAATTATTGGCAATACCAGTTAGGGAGTGCTAACTAGATCAAAGATTAGAGAAGAAATTTGTTTTATTTCTCAAGTTGAACCAAAAACTACAGATGAAGCATTTAGAGATGAATCTTGGATAAATGCTATGAAAGAAGAATTAGATCAAATAAAGAAGAATAATACTTGGGAACTGGTTCCTAGACCTAAAAATAAAAATGTAATAGGAACAAAATGGGTTTTTAGAAACAAGATGGATGAAGAAGGAACTGTTGTAAGGAACAAAGCAAGACTAGTGTGTAAGGGATACTCACAGCAAGAAGGCATAGACTTTGAAGAAACATTTGCTCATGTTGCTAGAATAGAGGTAGTAAGATTGTTCTTATCTTATGCTGCACATGAAAACTTCAAGGTGTATCAGATGGATGTAAAATCTACATTTTTGAATGGAGATCTTGAAGAAGAAGTTTATATAGAACAACCAGATGGATTTCCTCTATGCGAAGATAAAGACATGGTGTGCAAATTGAAGAAATCTATGTCTGGGTTGAAGCAAGCTCCTAGGGCTTGGTATGCAAGGTTAGACAAGTATCTACTTCAGCTTGGATTTAGAAAAGGTAATGCGGACAATAATTTGTATTTAAGAACTAGTGAAGATGGAATCCTGATAATAGAAGTCGTTGTGGATGATATTATCTTTGGAGGTAATGATGATCTATGTAAGAAATTTTCTAAAGAAATGGAAAGTGAATTTGAGATGTCCATGATAGGTGAAATGAAATTCTTTCTTGGATTACAAATAACTCATAATGACAATGGTATTTTCATTTCTCAGACCAAGTATCTCAAAGAATTGCTTAAAAAGTTTGGAATGGAAGATTGTAAACCAGTAGGAACACCTATGGTGACTAGTAACAAGCTAACAATTGATGATGAATCAAAGTGTGTTTTTTAGACCTTGTATAGATCAATGGTTGGGGGACTACAATATCTTACCCACACCAGACCAGATATTACTAATGTTGTTGGAATTATGGCTAGATATTAGGCAGAACCTAAAGAAACACATCTAGTTGTTGTGAAAAGGATACTAAGGTATCTAAGAGGAACTATAGACTATGGCTTATGGTATGATAGAAATGATAGCTTCGTACTTCATGCTTATACTAATGCTGATTGGGAAAGGAATATTGATGACAAAAAAAGTACTAGTGGTGGTGCATTTTTCCTTAGGAAAAAGTTGGTTTCTTGGCTAAGTAAGAAGCAAGATTGTATAGCACAATCTACTACTGAATCAGAGTATGTTGTTGCTGCTATAAACTGCACTCAAATTGTTTAGATGAAACAAATGCTAATAGACATTGGAAAATTTTTTGATGACCCTATGGTTATCCATTGTGATAACACCAGTACAGTGAATATGTCAAAGAATCTGGTGATGCACTCCAAAACTAAACATATTTCTATCAAGTATCACTTCTTGAGAGACAAGGTGGCAAAAAAGGAAATCAAATTAGAATATATTAGTACAAAAGAGAAGATTGCAGACATCTTCACAAAGCCACTACCGAAAGATACCTTTGAATATCTCAGAGGTATGCTAGGGGTTTAGGCCCCTCCTAGTCAAAATTAAATGATGTAGAGGTGCATCAATCCAGTGGTTTTCAGAGCCTTATCATAATTTGGACTGGATGTAGGGATCTACTCCTCAGGGGGAGTGATCGTGGAAAGAATATTTTGAAAAGAAGTTGATGACTCATGGCACCCTTTGTCATTATTGTCAAAGGGGGGGTGTTGCTATGAGAAAATCCCTAGTGTATGGGGAGATTGGTTGGTTGCAGGACTTTGGATTGATATAACTTTGGGATAAGATTTTCCCATATGTTGACATCAATGCCAAAGGGGGAGATTTTTAGATATTGCTAATGCATGGGGAGGTGATTGAGACATTTAATATGTTCAATCACTATGTTACTGAATGGGCACTCATACTGTTGTCATTTATGTTTTTTCACTGATGTCAACATATGTTTCTGTGAGGGAAACAGACTGGTTATCACAGTGTACAGACACTATACGGATGTTTCAGATGCTGCGAAGATAGATGAGAGTTTAGGAGGATGTTGTGATCTTATATCCAAGATCGCATCATGTAATGTGTCATATTGGATGAGTTACATATGTTTTGGTGAAGACTGGTCACTGACTGTGATAGTGAGAAATGACAGAGTTAGTCTCTGTGTGTTGTGTATATCTTTCAGAAGATATGGAATCAGTGCATGTGAACTTTAGAGATGAAAGATAGAGTATATAAGAATGTTCTATGAACTGCGCAAGGTACGAAATGCAAGATGATGTCATATGTGGTGTGTACTTTGGAAGGTGATCTATTTGGAAGCTGACTACAGAGTTGTAGTGTGTATAATGGATGGTGAACTTGAATTAAGGATGTTGGTCCTTAATTGTTGTAATATAATCATTGTAGACTTGTTATAGATACCATGTGTATCTTAGCAAGGGTTTATGTAATTGTTTGTAATTAGGAAAGCCTTATGGGCTGACCTGTTTATAAGAATTGTAATAAGGTATAAATGAAAGGTCTTTTCTTTGGAAAAGATATACATGAGAAGAAGATTTTATAGAGAGGTTGTAAAAGTTGCGAGCTTGTGTCTCTTGTATGTAGAGAAGAGGTTTATTGGTGGACTTCATTGGAACTAATCAAGCAAAGATAGTTGTTGTCGAACAGTTCAAAAGATTGTGTATTTCTTCATATACACTTGTGTTGCAAACAGCGAGTTTTGAAGATGGACTTAACCTTCTTTGGGCAATAAGCCCTCCCTTTTGTTCTTGACTTCTAACAAGGTCTGTCCTCTAACAAGGACTATGTATTGTAATGCTACAATAAGCTCCTAATAGGGATATATCTTCTAACAAGGATAACTATACTCTCAGTACATCATTTGTGGGTGCTAATTCCCACCGGGGTTTTTACCTTTAACAGGGTTTCCCCGAGACCAAAATATTGTGTTATTGTGTTGGCATTCATTGTGTTCATTAGATATGATATTATGATGCTTAAATTTTGAAGTTTAATAATCTGTTATACAACTGATTCACCCCTCCTCTCAGTTGTATTATGGACATACCAATTGTTTTGTGGACATAGTGCTCTCATCATCTATAATGTTTATGTTGTTATCAACTATTATCTTTTCAAATTTTTTGGTTGTCTCAACTTATTTTGTAGCCAATACCATTTCTTCCTTGTTATTTTCCATAGAAACCTTATTCCTTCTGCAATAAGGAACATAACAAAGCTCCATATCACTTTTCTGATCCAAATCATTTGCCACAATTTCTTTCCATTTGGGAGAGGGCTTCCATAGTTCCTTCATCCCATGGGAAAAGTTACACGTATTCTGATAAGGGCAAGTGCCTACCCCAAACTTGTAGCATAACTTTTTCTTGAAGAACCTTATGTTGTTGTTGTTCTTCTGGCCTTCCTACTCCTTCATAGTCTATTTTGACTTTTCACTTTCTAAAGACTCTTCTATGGAAATTGTTTTTTATTCTCTCTTATTTAAATCATCATTTGCATCTATGTCCATTTCAGTAGAAATACTCAACAACATTTTCATCCATTTCCATGGGCATGATTTCATATTAGCAGCAATGATAATTCTTTCATCATGAGAAACTATTTCTTCTTTTAATTTCTTAAATGCAGAATTGAAATTAATGTTTACTTACCAATTTCTCACCTTATGCATTAGTTACCGGTGAGTTGAATTGTTAGAAATTTTATGCCAAATTTTTGCACCATTTTTGTGAATAGCTCCCACTTGATTTTGACTCTCTACCACATATAAAGTTCCCAATTTGCTTCCTTTTGCAATCATTAGACACCCTTTTTTCACCTTCCATTTACTAGATTCCAACTTGACATTATATCCTTGAGAGAACAATTGCCCAACTTAAATGGAATTATTTTTAAGCTAAGGGACATACTTAACATCCCATAAAAACAAACTACTTCCATTCATTAGTTTCAACAAAACATCTCCTTTTCCAATAATATTAAGAAATTTATCATCTGCGAGAAATATCTTACCAAAATTACCACTTTGAAAGGTTTTGAAAAACTCCTTGTGCGGGGTAGTATGGAATGATGCTCCTGTATCGAGCACCCAACCATTTTTTGTAACTTTTCTTGTAGTTAGAATAAGAGCATCGTCGTATTCCATATTTGCTCCTCGATTTAAAGAAATCTTTGATACCATTTGTAAGTTTTAATCGAGCAGATAAACTTACTAAACATATTTAAGACAACGATAGAAAAATAGAACAAAGAATATTATAGTGGTTTGTAAAATTTGCCTACGTTCACTCTCAAAGAAGGGAAATCTCTTATTTATGTTTAACCAATTTGATACATTCATGTTCTGCACACATATACTTATATACACACATATACAACTATCAATAAAGATTCAAGAATGGGAAAGGTCATATGACCGTTGGGATTCATATCCCAACAAGTAGGACTAGGTGTGGGATTCAAAGTGGAGGAGAGTTTCTGGAACAAGGTGTACAAACAACAACCACTCAAATGTTTTCTATTTTGGAGTGCCATGACCAACAAGGATGAAAGAAGAGAGGAAAGAATGGTGGGATGGGGATTTTTGAAGAACCACCTATGCTTGATTGAGATGGAACCAAAGAAATCAAAGATGGAGGCCAAATGTGAGAGACTCAACAAAAAGTAGAAAGTGGAATTCAACCTAGAGGACTACTATGTTAATGGACCACTAGGAAAGACCCAAAAAGAGTAGGTTTGCCCCATAGTCTATTTTGTTTAAATTACTATGTATAGTTTTACAATATGTAAATGATGTACAAGCCCATTTTGTTGTCACAGTGCACATTTTGGGTAGATTAGTCTATGTTCTCGTATAAGCATTTTGGATTGGAATTTCAGGCATATGAGATAGAATACTTCTTTAAGGGTTTAGGACATTATAGTAGATATGGTAGAATTTATTTTGGTGGAGTATTAGGATGAACATTATTATCAGGGCTTAAGCCTCTCTCTTTTTTAAGACTTTATATATTATTAATAAAATAATCATATTTTAATGATATAAACACACACTATAATTATTTATATATATATATATATATATATATATATATATATATATATATATATATATATATATATATATATATATATATATATATATATATATATATATATATATATATATATATATATATAACACAACATATTAGTGCTAGGGGTACATTTGTTCTTTCCCTTTATTTTTTCAATAAGTGATGGGATTAGATATGGTATAAAAATTAATTATTTCTTGATATCATTTCACAACCATATTTTGATTATTATATAATTTAAAGAAAATAGAGATGATTTTCATCCATTTCAATGTGTTATCAATATAGATAAGTGATGTAATGATGTAGGAACTTCATGAGGTCATACTTTTTGACTTATGAGTCTGTTTGATTTAAAATTTCATGTGGAGAAGCATTTTGAATAGTTCAATGCTATGATGGAGTGGTTCTTGATATTTTTAGGGGCCAATTTCAGTCGTCTAAGGACTCAAATTGAGTTCGTAATGAATTTCATTTTTTTTCAAAATGAAACTTTTAATTACTTTTGAGCATTTATATGCATTTACAATAGAAATTTGACCATTAGTCCTACTTCAGTTAGCTTATAATAATTGAAGACTTTCGTGATCATGTGAATAAGCATATAAACTTACTGCAATATCAAGTTAAATAGATGCTAAAACTACCTAAAACAAGTAAGTTTGTATTAGGAAAGCTCTAGTAGAGAATTTTGAGTATTTCAAGAGTTTTTTTAAAAACAAATTAGGGAAGGATACTTAGTTTGATTCTCAATCATATATTTTATATTGTTCTAATATGTAAAATTTAATATAATGATAACTAGTTTTGAATCAATGGTGCACGGGCAGTGGAGAGCACCCTCAACAAGAAAAATTAGAAACCCTAAGTAGTATCTGATCATTTCTCACAGAAATATCCATTTCCAAGGAGGTTTATAACCTCAAACCAAGTTCAGAGGGCATGTAGAGGCAAAATTATCAGACATAGGGCTTGGATTCCTCAAGGGGTGTTTCAAAAAAGAAATGGGTAGATGTCTTTAGACCAAGGAAGGCATTAGGGATTTCTGGAAATCACGATCATGGAAGGTCTACTTCAAAGGTTTCTCAACATTTTTCTTTTGCTCCTAGTGTGTTGGGTTCCTCTCCATCTTTCCCTTGATCTCAACATGTTTTCTCGTCCTCCCCAAATAATATTTTTCTTAAATAGGAGGCCCTTCAAATACCTAAGGCAAGGAAATCCATGAGTGTCCATGGTTCCTATTTTTTGTGGCAGGTGCCTCCAACAAGAGAGTTTCATGAGATTATGCCTCGCCCCAAGGTTTCTAATATGTTTGGTGGCCATCTAGTTCTCAAAAAAACTTCCAGGAAGACACTCAAGAAGTGTCGCCATCACAATAGGAGAGAGGATAGTATAAAGATTTATTTCCATGCAAATAATCCTTAGTGGGGCCATGGTCCATCTAAAGTGCCATTTTCGCAAAATTTTGGGAGAGCTATAGAGGATGGTAGTTTTAGAGTAACATTGTCCAATGATCTCCTTCAACCCCAAGTTTCAGATCTCTCTAATAGAGCACTAATATGTAAGTTTAGGAATTGGACCCCTCCTAATTGAAATCTTCTTGAATGGTGTTATATTTATTGGTTGAATGTTAATGAAATATTCTATGTAGATAATGGTCAAGGGTTTTTTGTTGTTGTTTTCTCCAATAAGAGAGATAGGGATCTGGTTCATAGCCAAAAAGACTAGTTTATGGTGGGATTTTTCCTTCATTCCCATTGTTGGACCCCTCATTTTGATCCTTCTGCTAATAAGACTATCTTTGATCCTTTCTTATTTTCACTTCCTTCACCTTCCCTAGAACTCAGAGATTTGGAGGTGATTGAGACATTGGAAAATCAAGTAGGTATATTTCTAAAACATGGCCTAAGACCTTTTGAGCAACCACATTTTCCCATTAGATTTTGTGCTCTTTTGGACTTAGAAAAATAATGTCCTATGGAACTTTGGATTTCTACTTTGTATGGGCTTAAGAAGAAAAAGATTCTCATTGATGATCCAATAAAAGTTCAAGTGAAAAAAATGTATTGGATCACTTCTCTTCCCAATGTCAAGGTAATATGGACCAAAATACCTCTGTGAAGACCTCTCCTCACAAGAAGTGTTGTGCACTCTCTCCCCAACTGGATTGTGTCTTGGTATACAAGTTCCTTTCTACGATAAAATTAGTCCTCCTAAACATGGATTCAATGGTTTATAATGTCATGAGGAGGTTTCTAATACAAATTTATTATCTTTCACACTGATGGTTTTAAACAATACCACCCCCATCTCCTCTTCTTGGGAGATTATTCCCTTCTCTCCTGCCTACTCATTTTCTAGCCTTATTTCCTAACATGGGCCTCAAAGATCCGTGATGTCACTTCTTCACTTATTGGTTGCAAATGGGGGACATATAAATATTGATCTACCTTTATGGGAAAGAAATGTTGCTTCTTCAAGTTAGGTTTCTCCTCATATTCCTTTTGGCATCATGTGGGTTCTAAATTGAGAACATGATAAGGTGATGTGTTATCACACTCCTATATTTTTCTCTCCCTCTCTAGTTGCTCAACTACAACAGGATAACAAGACACAGGATCAAGAGGTGGTTATAGAGACACCTCTAGTGCAAGACATTTGGGAGGGTCAAAACCAATTGGTGTCGTATGGGATTGTCAAACCAAAAAATTCTCTTCAATTAAATAAGAAGGATGCGTTGGGACTCTCTGACATTATTATCAAACTAAATATGTTATTGGATGGGGTTCTTACTTCCCCTCATTCTTATTTCTCAAATCTTGATGATAATTTCTCTCTTCAATCTAACTCACCAAATTCACAACCATCACTGTTGGAACCTCACTATCTCTATATATGCATGACATGGGTCTAGAGTGGCAAGGGCATTCTCCACTCCCTCTTTAGTAACATGTTTCTTTGTGTGATTTGCAGATGGATCTTCCCTACTAGAAGCGTACACCTGTTTGTACATTTCTTCTACACCTTCACATTCTCGGGTTTTGGCCTTTGTTATTCAGCATTGAAGCTTTATCCCCCAAACATGGGTCCATTTCTAGCATTGTCAAATTTGAGTCTTTCAAGATCTG